>CAMPDV010006048.1:0-21652 GCA_946699065.1 Loxodes magnus | reverse complement strand
AAAAGAAGAAAGAATTTCAGTTTTTAGGAGTATGCTTTGAGAAGTAATAAGTATTTTGAAAAGTGAAGAAGTAAAGTAAGAAAAGAAGAAAGAATTTCAGTTTTAAGGAGTATGCTTTGAGAAGTAATAAGTATTTAGAAAAGAGAAGAAGTAAAGTAAGAAAAGAAGATAGAATTTCAGTTTTAAGGAGTATGCTTTGAGAAGTAATAAGTAATTAGAAAAGATAAGAAGTAAAGTAAGAAAAGAAGATAGAATTTCAGTTTTAAGGAGTATGCTTTGAGAAGTAATAAGTAATTTGAAGAATGAAGAAGTAGAGTAAGAAAAGAAGATAGAATTTCAGTTTTAAGGAGTATGCTTTAAGAAGTAATAAGTATTTAGTAAAGAGAAGAAGTAAAGTAAGAAAAGAAGATAGAATTTCAGTTTTAAGGAGTATGCTTTGAGAAGTAATAAGTAATTAGAAAAGTGAAGAAGTAAAGTAAGAAAAGAAGATAGAATTTCAGTTTTAAGGAGTATGCTTTGAGAAGTAATAAGTATTTAGAAAAGAGAAGAAGTAAAGTAAGAAAAGAAGATAGAATTTCAGTTTTAAGGAGTATGCTTTGAGAAGTAATAAGTATTTAGAAAAGTGAAGAAGTAAAGTAAGAAAAGAAGAAAGAATTTCAGTTTTAAGGAGTATGCTTTGAGAAGTAATAAGTAATTAGAAAAGTGAAGAAGTAAAGTAAGAAAAGAAGATAGAATTTCAGTTTTAAGTAGTATGCTTTGAGAAGTAATAAGTATTTAGAAAAGTGAAGAAGTAAAGTAAGAAAAGAAGATAGAATTTCAGTTTTAAGGAGTATGCTTTGAGAAGTAATAAGTAATTAGAAAAGTGAAGAAATAAAGTAAGAAAAGAAGATAGAATTTCAGTTTTAAGGAGTATGCTTTGAGAAGTAATAAGTAATTAGAAAAGAGAAGAAGTAGAGTAAGAAAAGAAGATAGAATTTCAGTTTTAAGGAGTATGCTTTGAGAAGTAATAAGTAATTAGAAAAGATAAGAAGTAGAGTAAGAAAAGAAGATAGAATTTCAGTTTTAAGGAGTATGCTTTGAGAAGTAATAAGTAATTAGAAAAGAGAAGAAGTAAAGTAAGAAAAGAAGATAGAATTTCAGTTTTAAGGAGTATGCTTTGAGAAGTAATAAGTAATTAGAAAAGAGAAGAAGTAGAGTAAGAAAAGAAGATAGAATTTCAGTTTTAAGGAGTATGCTTTGAGAAGTAATAAGTATTTAGAAAAGTGAAGAAGTAGAGTAAGAAAAGAAGATAGAATTTCAGTTTTAAGGAGTATGCTTTGAGAAGTAATAAGTAATTTGAAGAATGAAGAAGTAAAGTAAGAAAAGAAGATAGAATTTCAGTTTTAAGTAGTATGCTTTGAGAAGCAATAAGTATTTAGAAAAGTGAAGAAGTAAAGTAAGAAAAGAAGATAGAATTTCAGTTTTAAGGAATATGCTTTGAGAAGTAATAAGTATTTAGAAAAGTGAAGAAGTAAAGTAAGAAAAGAAGAAAGAATTTCAGTTTTAAGGAGTATGTTTGAGAAGTAATAAGTATTTAGAAAAGAGAAGAAGTAGAGTAAGAAAAGAAGATAGAATTTCAGTTTTAAGGAGTATGCTTTGAGAAGTAATAAGTATTTTGAAAAGTGAAGAAGTAAAGTAAGAAAAGAAGAAAGAATTTCAGTTTTAAGGAGTATGCTTTGAGAAGTAATAAGTATTTAGAAAAGAGAAGAAGTAAAGTAAGAAAAGAAGATAGAATTTCAGTTTTAAGGAGTATGCTTTGAGAAGTAATAAGTAATTTGAAGAATGAAGAAGTAAAGTAAGAAAAGAAGAAAGAATTTCAGTTTTAAGGAGTATGCTTTGAGAAGCAATAAGTATTTTGAAAAGTGAAGAAGTAAAGTAAGAAAAGAAGATAGAATTTCAGTTTTAAGGAGTATGCTTTGAGAAGTAATAAGTAATTTGAAGAATGAAGAAGTAAAGTAAGAAAAGAAGAAAGAATTTCAGTTTTAAGGAGTATGCTTTGAGAAGTAATAAGTATTTAGAAAAGAGAAGAAGTAAAGTAAGAAAAGAAGAAAGAATTTCAGTTTTAAGGAGTATGCTTTGAGAAGTAATAAGTATTTAGAAAAGTGAAGAAGTAAAGTAAGAAAAGAAGATAGAATTTCAGTTTTAAGGAGTATGCTTTGAGAAGTAATAAGTATTTAGAAAAGTGAAGAAGTAAAGTAAGAAAAGAAGATAGAATTTCAGTTTTAAGGAGTATGCTTTGAGAAGTAATAAGTATTTAGAAAAGAGAAGAAGTAGAGTAAGAAAAGAAGATAGAATTTCAGTTTTAAGGAGTATGCTTTGAGAAGTAATAAGTAATTAGAAAAGAGAAGAAGTAAAGTAAGAAAAGAAGATAGAATTTCAGTTTTAAGGAGTATGCTTTGAGAAGTAATAAGTAATTAGAAAAGAGAAGAAGTAGAGTAAGAAAAGAAGATAGAATTTCAGTTTTAAGGAGTATGCTTTGAGAAGTAATAAGTATTTAGAAAAGTGAAGAAGTAGAGTAAGAAAAGAAGATAGAATTTCAGTTTTAAGGAGTATGCTTTGAGAAGTAATAAGTAATTTGAAGAATGAAGAAGTAAAGTAAGAAAAGAAGATAGAAATTCAGTTTTAAGTAGTATGCTTTGAGAAGCAATAAGTATTTAGAAAAGTGAAGAAGTAAAGTAAGAAAAGAAGATAGAATTTCAGTTTTAAGGAATATGCTTTGAGAAGTAATAAGTAATTAGAAAAGAGAAGAAGTAAAGTAAGAAAAGAAGATAGAATTTCAGTTTTAAGGAGTATGCTTTGAAAAGTAATAAGTAATTTGAAGAATGAAGAAGTAAAGTAAGAAAAGAAGAAAGAATTTCAGTTTTAAGGAGTATGCTTTGAGAAGTAATAAGTATTTAGTAAAGAGAAGAAGTAAAGTAAGAAAAGAAGATAGAATTTCAGTTTTAAGGAGTATGCTTTGAGAAGTAATAAGTATTTAGAAAAGAGAAGAAGTAAAGTAAGAAAAGAAGATAGAATTTCAGTTTTAAGGAGTATGCTTTGAGAAGTAATAAGTATTTAGAAAAGTGAAGAAGTAAAGTAAGAAAAGAAGATAGAATTTCAGTTTTAAGGAGTATGTTTGAGAAGTAATAAGTATTTAGAAAAGAGAAGAAGTAAAGTAAGAAAAGAAGAAAGAATTTCAGTTTTAAGGAGTATGCTTTGAGAAGTAATAAGTATTTAGAAAAGTGAAGAAGTAAAGTAAGAAAAGAAGATAGAATTTCAGTTTTAAGGAGTATGCTTTGAGAAGTAATAAGTAATTAGAAAAGATAAGAAGTAAAGTAAGAAAAGAAGATAGAAATTCAGTTTTAAGTAGTATGCTTTGAGAAGTAATAAGTATTTAGAAAAGTGAAGAAGTAAAGTAAGAAAAGAAGATAGAATTTCAGTTTTAAGGAGTATGCTTTGAGAAGTAATAAGTAATTTGAAGAATGAAGAAGTAAAGTAAGAAAAGAAGATAGAATTTCAGTTTTAAGGAGTATGCTTTGAGAAGTAATAAGTATTTAGAAAAGTGAAGAAGTAGAGTAAGAAAAGAAGATAGAATTTCAGTTTTAAGGGGTATGCTTTGAGAAGTAATAAGTATTTATAAAAGTGAAGAAGTAAAGTAAGAAAAGAAGATAGAATTTCAGTTTTAAGGAGTATGCTTTGAGAAGTAATAAGTATTTAGAAAAGTGAAGAAGTAGAGTAAGAAAAGAAGATAGAATTTCAGTTTTAAGGAGTATGCTTTGAGAAGTAATAAGTATTTAGAAAAGAGAAGAAGTAAAGTAAGAAAAGAAGATAGAATTTCAGTTTTAAGGAGTATGCTTTGAGAAGTAATAAGTATTTAGAAAAGTGAAGAAGTAAAGTAAGAAAAGAAGATAGAATTTCAGTTTTAAGGAGTATGCTTTGAGAAGTAATAAGTATTTAGAAAAGAGAAGAAGTAGAGTAAGAAATAAGATAGAATTTCAGTTTTAAGTAGTATGCTTTGAGAAGTAATAAGTAATTAGAAAAGAGAAGAAGTAGAGTAAGAAAAGAAGATAGAATTTCAGTTTTAAGGAGTATGCTTTGAGAAGTAATAAGTATTTAGAAAAGTGAAGAAGTAAAGTAAGAAAAGAAGATAGAATTTCAGTTTTAAGGAGTATGCTTTGAGAAGTAATAAGTAATTAGAAAAGAGAAGAAGTAGAGTAAGAAAAGAAGATAGAATTTCAGTTTTAAGGAGTATGCTTTGAGAAGTAATAAGTATTTAGAAAAGTGAAGAAGTAAAGTAAGAAAAGAAGAAAGAATTTCAGTTTTAAGGAGTATGCTTTGAGAAGTAATAAGTAATTTGAAGAATGAAGAAGTAAAGTAAGAAAAGAAGATAGAATTTCAGTTTTAAGGAGTATGCTTTGAGAAGTAATAAGTATTTAGTAAAGAGAAGAAGTAAAGTAAGAAAAGAAGATAGAATTTCAGTTTTAAGGAGTATGCTTTGAGAAGTAATAAGTATTTAGAAAAGAGAAGAAGTAGAGTAAGAAATAAGATAGAATTTCAGTTTTAAGTAGTATGCTTTGAGAAGTAATAAGTAATTAGAAAAGAGAAGAAGTAGAGTAAGAAAAGAAGATAGAATTTCAGTTTTAAGGAGTATGCTTTGAGAAGTAATAAGTATTTAGAAAAGTGAAGAAGTAAAGTAAGAAAAGAAGAAAGAATTTCAGTTTTAAGGAGTATGCTTTGAGAAGTAATAAGTAATTAGAAAAGAGAAGAAGTAGAGTAAGAAAAGAAGATAGAATTTCAGTTTTAAGGAGTATGCTTTGAGAAGTAATAAGTATTTAGAAAAGTGAAGAAGTAAAGTAAGAAAAGAAGAAAGAATTTCAGTTTTAAGGAGTATGCTTTGAGAAGTAATAAGTATTTAGAAAAGTGAAGAAGTAAAGTAAGAAAAGAAGATAGAATTTCAGTTTTAAGGAGTATGCTTTGAGAAGTAATAAGTAATTAGAAAAGAGAAGAAGTAGAGTAAGAAAAGAAGAAAGAATTTCAGTTTTAAGGAGTATGCTTTGAGAAGTAATAAGTAATTAGAAAAGAGAAGAAGTAGAGTAAGAAAAGAAGATAGAATTTCAGTTTTAAGGAGTATGCTTTGAGAAGTAATAAGTATTTAGAAAAGTGAAGAAGTAGAGTAAGAAAAGAAGATAGAATTTCAGTTTTAAGGAGTATGCTTTGAGAAGTAATAAGTATTTAGAAAAGAGAAGAAGTAAAGTAAGAAAAGAAGATAGAATTTCAGTTTTAAGGAGTATGCTTTGAGAAGTAATAAGTATTTAGAAAAGTGAAGAAGTAAAGTAAGAAAAGAAGATAGAATTTCAGTTTTAAGGAGTATGCTTTGAGAAGTAATAAGTATTTAGAAAAGAGAAGAAGTAGAGTAAGAAATAAGATAGAATTTCAGTTTTAAGTAGTATGCTTTGAGAAGTAATAAGTAATTAGAAAAGAGAAGAAGTAGAGTAAGAAAAGAAGATAGAATTTCAGTTTTAAGGAGTATGCTTTGAGAAGTAATAAGTATTTAGAAAAGTGAAGAAGTAAAGTAAGAAAAGAAGAAAGAATTTCAGTTTTAAGGAGTATGCTTTGAGAAGTAATAAGTAATTAGAAAAGAGAAGAAGTAGAGTAAGAAAAGAAGATAGAATTTCAGTTTTAAGGAGTATGCTTTGAGAAGTAATAAGTATTTAGAAAAGTGAAGAAGTAGAGTAAGAAAAGAAGATAGAATTTCAGTTTTAAGGAGTATGCTTTGAGAAGTAATAAGTAATTTGAAGAATGAAGAAGTAAAGTAAGAAAAGAAGATAGAATTTCAGTTTTAAGGAGTATGCTTTGAGAAGTAATAAGTATTTAGTAAAGAGAAGAAGTAAAGTAAGAAAAGAAGATAGAATTTCAGTTTTAAGGAGTATGCTTTGAGAAGTAATAAGTATTTAGAAAAGAGAAGAAGTAGAGTAAGAAATAAGATAGAATTTCAGTTTTAAGTAGTATGCTTTGAGAAGTAATAAGTAATTAGAAAAGAGAAGAAGTAGAGTAAGAAAAGAAGATAGAATTTCAGTTTTAAGGAGTATGCTTTGAGAAGTAATAAGTATTTAGAAAAGTGAAGAAGTAAAGTAAGAAAAGAAGAAAGAATTTCAGTTTTAAGGAGTATGCTTTGAGAAGTAATAAGTAATTAGAAAAGAGAAGAAGTAGAGTAAGAAAAGAAGATAGAATTTCAGTTTTAAGGAGTATGCTTTGAGAAGTAATAAGTATTTAGAAAAGTGAAGAAGTAAAGTAAGAAAAGAAGAAAGAATTTCAGTTTTAAGGAGTATGCTTTGAGAAGTAATAAGTATTTAGAAAAGTGAAGAAGTAAAGTAAGAAAAGAAGATAGAATTTCAGTTTTAAGGAGTATGCTTTGAGAAGTAATAAGTAATTAGAAAAGAGAAGAAGTAGAGTAAGAAAAGAAGAAAGAATTTCAGTTTTAAGGAGTATGCTTTGAGAAGTAATAAGTAATTAGAAAAGAGAAGAAGTAGAGTAAGAAAAGAAGATAGAATTTCAGTTTTAAGGAGTATGCTTTGAGAAGTAATAAGTATTTAGAAAAGTGAAGAAGTAGAGTAAGAAAAGAAGATAGAATTTCAGTTTTAAGGAGTATGCTTTGAGAAGTAATAAGTAATTAGAAAAGAGAAGAAGTAAAGTAAGAAAAGAAGAAAGAATTTCAGTTTTAAGGAGTATGCTTTGAGAAGTAATAAGTATTTAGAAAAGAGAAGAAGTAGAGTAAGAAAAGAAGAAGATTTTAAGTTTTAAATAGTATGCTTTGAGAAGTAATAAGTATTTATAAAAGTGAAGAAGTAAAGTAAGAAAAGAAGAAAGAATTTCAGTTTTAAGGAGTATGCTTTGAGAAGTAATAAGTAATTAGAAAAGAGAAGAAGTAGAGTAAGAAAAGAAGATAGAATTTCAGTTTTAAGGAGTATGCTTTGAGAAGTAATAAGTATTTAGAAAAGTGAAGAAGTAGAGTAAGAAAAGAAGATAGAATTTCAGTTTTAAGGAGTATGCTTTGAGAAGTAATAAGTATTTAGAAAAGAGAAGAAGTAAAGTAAGAAAAGAAGATAGAATTTCAGTTTTAAGGAGTATGCTTTGAGAAGTAATAAGTATTTAGAAAAGTGAAGAAGTAAAGTAAGAAAAGAAGATAGAATTTCAGTTTTAAGGAGTATGCTTTGAGAAGTAATAAGTATTTAGAAAAGAGAAGAAGTAGAGTAAGAAATAAGATAGAATTTCAGTTTTAAGTAGTATGCTTTGAGAAGTAATAAGTAATTAGAAAAGAGAAGAAGTAGAGTAAGAAAAGAAGATAGAATTTCAGTTTTAAGGAGTATGCTTTGAGAAGTAATAAGTATTTAGAAAAGTGAAGAAGTAAAGTAAGAAAAGAAGAAAGAATTTCAGTTTTAAGGAGTATGCTTTGAGAAGTAATAAGTAATTAGAAAAGAGAAGAAGTAGAGTAAGAAAAGAAGATAGAATTTCAGTTTTAAGGAGTATGCTTTGAGAAGTAATAAGTATTTAGAAAAGTGAAGAAGTAGAGTAAGAAAAGAAGAAAGAATTTCAGTTTTAAGGAGTATGCTTTGAGAAGTAATAAGTAATTTGAAGAATGAAGAAGTAAAGTAAGAAAAGAAGATAGAATTTCAGTTTTAAGGAGTATGCTTTGAGAAGTAATAAGTATTTAGTAAAGAGAAGAAGTAAAGTAAGAAAAGAAGATAGAATTTCAGTTTTAAGGAGTATGCTTTGAGAAGTAATAAGTATTTAGAAAAGAGAAGAAGTAGAGTAAGAAATAAGATAGAATTTCAGTTTTAAGTAGTATGCTTTGAGAAGTAATAAGTATTTAGAAAAGAGAAGAAGTAGAGTAAGAAAAGAAGATAGAATTTCAGTTTTAAGGAGTATGCTTTGAGAAGTAATAAGTATTTAGAAAAGTGAAGAAGTAAAGTAAGAAAAGAAGATAGAATTTCAGTTTTAAGGAGTATGCTTTGAGAAGTAATAAGTAATTAGAAAAGAGAAGAAGTAAAGTAAGAAAAGAAGATAGAATTTCAGTTTTAAGGAGTATGCTTTGAGAAGTAATAAGTATTTAGAAAAGTGAAGAAGTAAAGTAAGAAAAGAAGAAAGAATTTCAGTTTTAAGGAGTATGCTTTGAGAAGTAATAAGTATTTAGAAAAGTGAAGAAGTAAAGTAAGAAAAGAAGATAGAATTTCAGTTTTAAGGAGTATGCTTTGAGAAGTAATAAGTAATTAGAAAAGAGAAGAAGTAGAGTAAGAAAAGAAGAAAGAATTTCAGTTTTAAGGAGTATGCTTTGAGAAGTAATAAGTAATTAGAAAAGAGAAGAAGTAAAGTAAGAAAAGAAGATAGAATTTCAGTTTTAAGGAGTATGCTTTGAGAAGTAATAAGTATTTAGAAAAGTGAAGAAGTAGAGTAAGAAAAGAAGATAGAATTTCAGTTTTAAGGAGTATGCTTTGAGAAGTAATAAGTATTTAGAAAAGAGAAGAAGTAAAGTAAGAAAAGAAGAAAGAATTTCAGTTTTAAGGAGTATGCTTTGAGAAGTAATAAGTATTTAGAAAAGAGAAGAAGTAGAGTAAGAAAAGAAGAAGATTTTCAGTTTTAAATAGTATGCTTTGAGAAGTAATAAGTATTTATAAAAGTGAAGAAGTAAAGTAAAAAAGAAGATGACATTGTTTTTTCGCATCATTTTTCATCAACTTTTATACTAATTTTTATATTTGTAAGTCTATTTTACTTATGAAGTTCATATATATTAGACGCAGGGGTACCATTACTCACTTGCAATTAATTTTCTATCATTTTTGTAACACATCTTTTATATTCTACGCAGGTGGCACGGTTTTATATCCGAAGCATTATTCCATTACATTTGTAGCAAATCATATATATTAGTTGCGGGAGTTCCGTTATTTTTATGTTGTTCATTTCTCTTTCACTCTTAAATTATTTTATATTTAGATGCAGTGGTCACATTTTTATATGTTTTTGTTATCTATTTAGATAGATTCATATGCATTAGCGCGGTAGCATGATTTTATTATTCCGAGGCGCTTTTACATCTTTTTTAAGAAAATATTTTTATTTTCAAGCTCTCTTTTTTATGCTTCAAAGACTTAACATTTATGATTTTTCACATGTTATTCATTAAGTTTTATATCAATTTTCTGTTCATTTCTTTATTGCTCATGTTAATTGCTTTTTTGAGCTTTCAATTCTATATTTCTTTACTTTAATCAACTTCTTTATCCTAATCAACTACTTTATCTCGAACAGAAGTGTCACCCGTTTAGCCTCGTTTATCCTCTTTTATTATATTTTTCACGTTTTATTATATTCTCATTCATGCAGCTTTTTTAATTGTTTATGATTTGTTTTTATTTGTTCATTCGCTTTATATTTCTAAGCTTTCTAATCTATTATCCTTTTTTTGCCAAATATTATCTTTTTTAAGCAGTCAATTTATGTTCATCATTGCGATTACACTCAATTTATTTGTCACTTTCTCTATTTTTATGTTATGACATTGTTTTTTCGCATCATTTTTCATCAACTTTTATACTAATTTTTATATTTGTAAGTCTATTTTACTTATGAAGTTCATATATATTAGACGCAGGGGTACCATTACTCACTTGCAATTAATTTTCTATCTTTTTTGTAACACATCTTTTATATTCTACGCAGGTGGCACGGTTTTATATCCGAAGCATTATTCCATTACATTTGTAGCAAATCATATATATTAGTTGCGGGAGTTCCGTTATTTTTATGTTGTTCATTTCTCTTTCACTCTTAAATTATTTTATATTTAGATGCAGTGGTCACATTTTTATATGTTTTTGTTATCTATTTAGATAGATTCATATGCATTAGCGCGGTAGCATGATTTTATTATTCCGAGGCGCTTTTACATCTTTTTTAAGAAAATATTTTTATTTTCAAGCTCTCTTTTTTATGCTTCAAAGACTTAACATTTATGATTTTTCACATGTTATTCATTAAGTTTTATATCAATTTTCTGTTCATTTCTTTATTGCTCATGTTAATTGCTTTTTTGAGCTTTCAATTCTATATTTCTTTACTTTAATCAACTTCTTTATCCTAATCAACTACTTTATCTCGAACAGAAGTGTCACCCGTTTAGCCTCGTTTATCCTCTTTTATTATATTTTTCACGTTTTATTATATTCTCATTCATGCAGCTTTTTTAATTGTTTATGATTTGTTTTTATTTGTTCATTCGCTTTATATTTCTAAGCTTTCTAATCTATTATCCTTTTTTTGCCAAATATTATCTTTTTTAAGCAGTCAATTTATGTTCATCATTGCGATTACACTCAATTTATTTGTCACTTTCTCTATTTTTATGTTATGACATTGTTTTTTCGCATCATTTTTCATCAACTTTTATACTAATTTTTATATTTGTAAGTCTATTTTACTTATGAAGTTCATATATATTAGACGCAGGGGTACCATTACTCACTTGCAATTAATTTTCTATCTTTTTTGTAACACATCTTTTATATTCTACGCAGGTGGCACGGTTTTATATCCGAAGCATTATTCCATTACATTTGTAGCAAATCATATATATTAGTTGCGGGAGTTCCGTTATTTTTATGTTGTTCATTTCTCTTTCACTCTTAAATTATTTTATATTTAGATGCAGTGGTCACATTTTTATATGTTTTTGTTATCTATTTAGATAGATTCATATGCATTAGCGCGGGTAGCATGATTTTATTATTCCGAGGCGCTTTTACATCTTTTTTAAGAAAATATTTTTATTTTCAAGCTCTCTTTTTTATGCTTCATAGACTTAACATTTATGATTTTTCACATGTTATTCATTAAGTTTTATATCAATTTTCTGTTCATTTCTTTATTGCTCATGTTAATTGCTTTTTTGAGCTTTCAATTCTATATTTCTTTACTTTAATCAACTTCTTTATCCTAATCAACTACTTTATCTCGAACAGAAGTGTCACCCGTTTAGCCTCGTTTATCCTCTTTTATTATATTTTTCACGTTTTATTATATTCTCATTCATGCAGCTTTTTTAATTGTTTATGATTTGTTTTTATTTGTTCATTCGCTTTATATTTCTAAGCTTTCTAATCTATTATCCTTTTTTTGCCAAATATTATCTTTTTTAAGCAGTCAATTTATGTTCATCATTGCGATTACACTCAATTTATTTGTCACTTTCTCTATTTTTATGTTATGACATTGTTTTTTCGCATCATTTTTCATCAACTTTTATACTAATTTTTATATTTGTAAGTCTATTTTACTTATGAAGTTCATATATATTAGACGCAGGGGTACCATTACTCACTTGCACTTAATTTTCTATCTTTTTTGTAACACATCTTTTATATTCTACGCAGGTGGCACGGTTTTATATCCGAAGCATTATTCCATTACATTTGTAGCAAATCATATATATTAGTTGCGGGAGTTCCGTTATTTTTATGTTGTTCATTTCTCTTTCACTCTTAAATTATTTTATATTTAGATGCAGTGGTCACATTTTTATATGTTTTTGTTATCTATTTAGATAGATTCATATGCATTAGCGCGGTAGCATGATTTTATTATTCCGAGGCGCTTTTACATCTTTTTTAAGAAAATATTTTTATTTTCAAGCTCTCTTTTTTATGCTTCATAGACTTAACATTTATGATTTTTCACATGTTATTCATTAAGTTTTATATCAATTTTCTGTTCATTTCTTTATTGCTCATGTTAATTGCTTTTTTGAGCTTTCAATTCTATATTTCTTTACTTTAATCAACTTCTTTATCCTAATCAACTACTTTATCTCGAACAGAAGTGTCACCCGTTTAGCCTCGTTTATCCTCTTTTATTATATTTTTCACGTTTTATTATATTCTCATTCATGCAGCTTTTTTAATTGTTTATGATTTGTTTTTATTTGTTCATTCGCTTTATATTTCTAAGCTTTCTAATCTATTATCCTTTTTTTGCCAAATATTATCTTTTTTAAGCAGTCAATTTATGTTCATCATTGCGATTACACTCAATTTATTTGTCACTTTCTCTATTTTTATGTTATGACATTGTTTTTTCGCATCATTTTTCATCAACTTTTATACTAATTTTTATATTTGTAAGTCTATTTTACTTATGAAGTTCATATATATTAGACGCAGGGGTACCATTACTCACTTGCACTTAATTTTCTATCTTTTTTGTAACACATCTTTTATATTCTACGCAGGTGGCACGGTTTTATATCCGAAGCATTATTCCATTACATTTGTAGCAAATCATATATATTAGTTGCGGGAGTTCCGTTATTTTTATGTTGTTCATTTCTCTTTCACTCTTAAATTATTTTATATTTAGATGCAGTGGTCACATTTTTATATGTTTTTGTTATCTATTTAGATAGATTCATATGCATTAGCGCGGTAGCATGATTTTATTATTCCGAGGCGCTTTTACATCTTTTTTAAGAAAATATTTTTATTTTCAAGCTCTCTTTTTTATGCTTCATAGACTTAACATTTATGATTTTTCACATGTTATTCATTAAGTTTTATATCAATTTTCTGTTCATTTCTTTATTGCTCATGTTAATTGCTTTTTTGAGCTTTCAATTCTATATTTCTTTACTTTAATCAACTTCTTTATCCTAATCAACTACTTTATCTCGAACAGAAGTGTCACCCGTTTAGCCTCGTTTATCCTCTTTTATTATATTTTTCACGTTTTATTATATTCTCATTCATGCAGCTTTTTTAATTGTTTATGATTTGTTTTTATTTGTTCATTCGCTTTATATTTCTAAGCTTTCTAATCTATTATCCTTTTTTTGCCAAATATTATCTTTTTTAAGCAGTCAATTTATGTTCATCATTGCGATTACACTCAATTTATTTGTCACTTTCTCTATTTTTATGTTATGACATTGTTTTTTCGCATCATTTTTCATCAACTTTTATACTAATTTTTATATTTGTAAGTCTATTTTACTTATGAAGTTCATATATATTAGACGCAGGGGTACCATTACTCACTTGCACTTAATTTTCTATCTTTTTTGTAACACATCTTTTATATTCTACGCAGGTGGCACGGTTTTATATCCGAAGCATTATTCCATTACATTTGTAGCAAATCATATATATTAGTTGCGGGAGTTCCGTTATTTTTATGTTGTTCATTTCTCTTTCACTCTTAAATTATTTTATATTTAGATGCAGTGGTCACATTTTTATATGTTTTTGTTATCTATTTAGATAGATTCATATGCATTAGCGCGGTAGCATTATTTTATTATTCCGAGGCGCTTTTACATCTTTTTTAAGAAAATATTTTTATTTTCAAGCTCTCTTTTTTATGCTTCATAGACTTAACATTTATGATTTTTCACATGTTATTCATTAAGTTTTATATCAATTTTCTGTTCATTTCTTTATTGCTCATGTTAATTGCTTTTTTGAGCTTTCAATTCTATATTTCTTTACTTTAATCAACTTCTTTATCCTAATCAACTACTTTATCTCGAACAGAAGTGTCACCCGTTTAGCCTCGTTTATCCTCTTTTATTATATTTTTCACGTTTTATTATATTCTCATTCATGCAGCTTTTTTAATTGTTTATGATTTGTTTTTATTTGTTCATTCGCTTTATATTTCTAAGCTTTCTAATCTATTATCCTTTTTTTGCCAAATATTATCTTTTTTAAGCAGTCAATTTATGTTCATCATTGCGATTACACTCAATTTATTTGTCACTTTCTCTATTTTTATGTTATGACATTGTTTTTTCGCATCATTTTTCATCCACTTTTATACTAATTTTTATATTTGTAAGTCTATTTTACTTATGAAGTTCATATATATTAGACGCAGGGGTACCATTACTCACTTGCAATTAATTTTCTATCATTTTTGTAACACATCTTTTATATTCTACGCAGGTGGCACGGTTTTATATCCGAAGCATTATTCCATTACATTTGTAGCAAATCATATATATTAGTTGCGGGAGTTCCGTTATTTTTATGTTGTTCATTTCTCTTTCACTCTTAAATTATTTTATATTTAGATGCAGTGGTCACATTTTTATATGTTTTTGTTATCTATTTAGATAGATTCATATGCATTAGCGCGGTAGCATGATTTTATTATTCCGAGGCGCTTTTACATCTTTTTTAAGAAAATATTTTTATTTTCAAGCTCTCTTTTTTATGCTTCATAGACTTAACATTTATGATTTTTCACATGTTATTCATTAAGTTTTATATCAATTTTCTGTTCATTTCTTTATTGCTCATGTTAATTGCTTTTTTGAGCTTTCAATTCTATATTTCTTTACTTTAATCAACTTCTTTATCCTAATCAACTACTTTATCTCGAACAGAAGTGTCACCCGTTTAGCCTCGTTTATCCTCTTTTATTATATTTTTCACGTTTTATTATATTCTCATTCATGCAGCTTTTTTAATTGTTTATGATTTGTTTTTATTTGTTCATTCGCTTTATATTTCTAAGCTTTCTAATCTATTATCCTTTTTTTGCCAAATATTATCTTTTTTAAGCAGTCAATTTATGTTCATCATTGCGATTACACTCAATTTATTTGTCACTTTCTCTATTTTTATGTTATGACATTGTTTTTTCGCATCATTTTTCATCAACTTTTATACTAATTTTTATATTTGTAAGTCTATTTTACTTATGAAGTTCATATATATTAGACGCAGGGGTACCATTACTCACTTGCACTTAATTTTCTATCTTTTTTGTAACACATCTTTTATATTCTACGCAGGTGGCACGGTTTTATATCCGAAGCATTATTCCATTACATTTGTAGCAAATCATATATATTAGTTGCGGGAGTTCCGTTATTTTTATGTTGTTCATTTCTCTTTCACTCTTAAATTATTTTATATTTAGATGCAGTGGTCACATTTTTATATGTTTTTGTTATCTATTTAGATAGATTCATATGCATTAGCGCGGTAGCATTATTTTATTATTCCGAGGCGCTTTTACATCTTTTTTAAGAAAATATTTTTATTTTCAAGCTCTCTTTTTTATGCTTCATAGACTTAACATTTATGATTTTTCACATGTTATTCATTAAGTTTTATATCAATTTTCTGTTCATTTCTTTATTGCTCATGTTAATTGCTTTTTTGAGCTTTCAATTCTATATTTCTTTACTTTAATCAACTTCTTTATCCTAATCAACTACTTTATCTCGAACAGAAGTGTCACCCGTTTAGCCTCGTTTATCCTCTTTTATTATATTTTTCACGTTTTATTATATTCTCATTCATGCAGCTTTTTTAATTGCTTATGATTTGTTTTTATTTGTTCATTCGCTTTATATTTCTAAGCTTTCTAATCTATTATCCTTTTTTTGCCAAATATTATCTTTTTTAAGCAGTCAATTTATGTTCATCATTGCGATTACACTCAATTTATTTGTCACTTTCTCTATTTTTATGTTATGACATTGTTTTTTCGCATCATTTTTCATCCACTTTTATACTAATTTTTATATTTGTAAGTCTATTTTACTTATGAAGTTCATATATATTAGACGCAGGTGTACCATTACTCACTTGCACTTAATTTTCTATCTTTTTTGTAACACATCTTTTATATTCTACGCAGGTGGCACGGTTTTATATCCGAAGCATTATTCCATTACATTTGTAGCAAATCATATATATTAGTTGCGGGAGTTCCGTTATTTTTATGTTGTTCATTTCTCTTTCACTCTTAAATTATTTTATATTTAGATGCAGTGGTCACATTTTTATATGTTTTTGTTATCTATTTAGATAGATTCATATGCATTAGCGCGGTAGCATGATTTTATTATTCCGAGGCGCTTTTACATCTTTTTTAAGAAAATATTTTTATTTTCAAGCTCTCTTTTTTATGCTTCATAGACTTAACATTTATGATTTTTCACATGTTATTCATTAAGTTTTATATCAATTTTCTGTTCATTTCTTTATTGCTCATGTTAATTGCTTTTTTGAGCTTTCAATTCTATATTTCTTTACTTTAATCAACTTCTTTATCCTAATCAACTACTTTATCTCGAACAGAAGTGTCACCCGTTTAGCCTCGTTTATCCTCTTTTATTATATTTTTCACGTTTTATTATATTCTCATTCATGCAGCTTTTTTAATTGTTTATGATTTGTTTTTATTTGTTCATTCGCTTTATATTTCTAAGCTTTCTAATCTATTATCCTTTTTTTGCCAAATATTATCTTTTTTAAGCAGTCAATTTATGTTCATCATTGCGATTACACTCAATTTATTTGTCACTTTCTCTATTTTTATGTTATGACATTGTTTTTTCGCATCATTTTTCATCAACTTTTATACTAATTTTTATATTTGTAAGTCTATTTTACTTATGAAGTTCATATATATTAGACGCAGGGGTACCATTACTCACTTGCAATTAATTTTCTATCATTTTTGTAACACATCTTTTATATTCTACGCAGGTGGCACGGTTTTATATCCGAAGCATTATTCCATTACATTTGTAGCAAATCATATATATTAGTTGCGGGAGTTCCGTTATTTTTATGTTGTTCATTTCTCTTTCACTCTTAAATTATTTTATATTTAGATGCAGTGGTCACATTTTTATATGTTTTTGTTATCTATTTAGATAGATTCATATGCATTAGCGCGGTAGCATGATTTTATTAGAAGGCGCTTCACCCGTTTAGCCTTTTTATCATCTTTTTTCTTTATTAAAGCTTTCAATATTTTTCAAGTTTTTTTTATATTCTCATTCATGCAGCTTTTTTAATTGTTTATGATTTGTTTTTATTTGTTCATTCGCTTTATATTTCTAAGCTTTCTAATCTATTATCCTTTTTTTGCCAAATATTATCTTTTTTAAGCAGTCAATTTATGTTCATCATTGCGATTACACTCAATTTATTTGTCACTTTCTCTATTTTTATGTTATGACATTGTTTTTTCGCATCATTTTTCATCCACTTTTATACTAATTTTTATATTTGTAAGTCTATTTTACTTATGAAGTTCATATATATTAGACGCAGGGGTACCATTACTCACTTGCAATTAATTTTCTATCATTTTTGTAACACATCTTTTATATTCTACGCAGGTGGCACGGTTTTATATCCGAAGCATTATTCCATTACATTTGTAGCAAATCATATATATTAGTTGCGGGAGTTCCGTTATTTTTATGTTGTTCATTTCTCTTTCACTCTTAAATTATTTTATATTTAGATGCAGTGGTCACATTTTTATATGTTTTTGTTATCTATTTAGATAGATTCATATGCATTAGCGCGGTAGCATGATTTTATTATTCCGAGGCGCTTTTACATCTTTTTTTAAGAAAATATTTTTATTTTCAAGCTCTCTTTTTTATGCTTCAAAGACTTAACATTTATGATTTTTCACATGTTATTCATTAAGTTTTATATCAATTTTCTGTTCATTTCTTTATTGCTCATGTTAATTGCTTTTTTGAGCTTTCAATTCTATATTTCTTTACGCGGTAGCATTCTTTATCCTAATCAACTACTTTATCTCGAACAGAGTGTCACCATCATTTTTCATCAACTTTTATACTAATTTTTTATTTGTTCTAGCTCGTTTATCATCTTTTTTAAGATTTTATTTTATTATTTCTCATTCATGCAGCTTTTTTAATTGCTTATGATTTGTTTTTATTTGTTCATTCGCTTTATATTTCTAAGCTTTCTAATCTATTATCCTTTTTTTGCCAAATATTATCTTTTTTAAGCAGTCAATTTATGTTCATCATTGCGATTACACTCAATTTATTTGTCACTTTCTCTATTTTTATGTTATGACATTGTTTTTTCGCATCATTTTTCATCAACTTTTATACTAATTTTTATATTTGTAAGTCTATTTTACTTATGAAGTTCATATATTGACGCAGGGGTACCATTACTCACTTGCAATTAATTTTCTATCATTTTTGTAACACATCTTTTATATTCTACGTGGCACGGTTTTATATCCGAAGCATTATTCCATTACATTTGTAGCAAATCATATATATTAGTTGCGGGATTCCGTTATTTTTATGTTGTTCATTTCTCTTTCACTCTTAAATTATTTTATATTTAGATGCAGCACATTTTTATATGTTTTTGTTATCTATTTAGATAGATTCATATGCATTAGCGCGGTAGCATGATTTTATTATTCCGAGGCGCTTTTACATCTTTTTTAAGAAAATATTTTTATTTTCAAGCTCTCTTTTTTATGCTTCAAAGACTTAACATTTATGATTTTTCACATGTTATTCATTAAGTTTTATATCAATTTTCTGTTCATTTCTTTATTGCTCATGTTAATTGCTTTTTTGAGCTTTCAATTCTATATTTCTTTACTTTAATCAACTTCTTTATCCTAATCAACTACTTTATCTCGAACAGAAGTGTCACCCGTTTAGCCTCGTTTATCCTCTTTTATTATATTTTTCACGTTTTATTATATTCTCATTCATGCAGCTTTTTTAATTGTTTATGATTTGTTTTTATTTGTTCATTCGCTTTATATTTCTAAGCTTTCTAATCTATTATCCTTTTTTTGCCAAATATTATCTTTTTTAAGCAGTCAATTTATGTTCATCATTGCGATTACACTCAATTTATTTGTCACTTTCTCTATTTTTATGTTATGACATTGTTTTTTCGCATCATTTTTCATCAACTTTTATACTAATTTTTATATTTGTAAGTCTATTTTACTTATGAAGTTCATATATATTAGACGCAGGGGTACCATTACTCACTTGCAATTAATTTTCTATCATTTTTGTAACACATCTTTTATATTCTACGCAGGTGGCACGGTTTTATATCCGAAGCATTATTCCATTACTTTTGTAGCAAATCATATATATTAGTTGCGGGAGTTCCGTTATTTTTATGTTGTTCATTTCTCTTTCACTCTTAAATTATTTTATATTTAGATGCAGTGGTCACATTTTTATATGTTTTTGTTATCTATTTAGATAGATTCATATGCATTAGCGCGGTAGCATGATTTTATTATTCCGAGGCGCTTTTACATCTTTTTTAAGAAAATATTTTTATTTTCAAGCTCTCTTTTTTATGCTTCAAAGACTAGACTTAATTAAGTTTTATATCATTTATGATTTTTCACTTTCATGTTATTCATTAAGTTTTATATCAATTTTCATGTTCATTTTACATTTTTTTAAGAAAATATTTTTATTTTCTTTTTTTTATTGCTCATGTTAATTGCTTTTTTGAGCTTTTTTGAGCAATTCTATATTTCTTTACTTTAATCAACTTCTTTATCCTAATCAACTACTTTATCTCGAACAGAAGTGTCACCCGTTTAGCCTCGTTTATCCTCTTTTATTATATTTTTCACGTTTTATTATATTCTCATTCATGCAGCTTTTTTAATTGTTTATGATTTGTTTTTATTTGTTCATTCGCTTTATATTTCTAAGCTTTCTAATCTATTATCCTTTTTTTGCCAAATATTATCTTTTTTAAGCAGTCAATTTATGTTCATCATTGCGATTACACTCAATTTATTTGTCACTTTCTCTATTTTTATGTTATGACATTGTTTTTTTCGCATCATTTTTCATCAACTTTTATACTAATTTTTATATTTGTAAGTTTATTTTACTTATGAAGTTCATATATATTAGACGCAGGGGTACCATTACTCACTTGCACTTAATTTTCTATCATTTTTGTAACACATCTTTTATATTCTACGCAGGTGGCACGGTTTTATATCCGAAGCATTATTCCATTGCATTTGTAGCAAATCATATATATTAGTTGCGGGAGTTCCGTTATTTTTATGTTGTTCATTTCTAGTTCACTCTTAAATTATTTTATATTTAGATGCAGTGGTCACATTTTTATATGTTTTTGTTATCTATTTAGATATATTCATATGCATTAGCGCGGTAGCATGATTTTATTATTCCGAGGCGCTTTTACATCTTTTTTAAGAAAATATTTTTATTTTCAAGCTCTCTTTTTTATGCTTCAAAGACTTAACATTTATGATTTTTCACATGTTATTCATTAAGTTTTATATCAATTTTCTGTTCATTTCTTTATTGCTCATGTTAATTGCTTTTTTGAGCTTTCAATTCTATATTTCTTTACTTTAATCAACTTCTTTATCCTAATCAACTACTTTATCTCGAACAGAAGTGTCACCCGTTTAGCCTCGTTTATCCTCTTTTATTATATTTTTCACGTTTTATTATATTCTCATTCATGCAGCTTTTTTAATTGCTTATGATTTGTTTTTATTTGTTCATTCGCTTTATATTTCTAAGCTTTCTAATCTATTATCCTTTTTTTGCCAAATATTATCTTTTTTAAGCAGTCAATTTATGTTCATCATTGCGATTACACTCAATTTATTTGTCACTTTCTCTATTTTTATGTTATGACATTGTTTTTTCGCATCATTTTTCATCAACTTTTATACTAATTTTTATATTTGTAAGTCTATTTTACTTATGAAGTTCATATATATTAGACGCAGGGGTACCATTACTCACTTGCAATTAATTTTCTATCATTTTTGTAACACATCTTTTATATTCTACGCAGGTGGCACGGTTTTATATCCGAAGCATTATTCCATTGCTTTTGTAGCAAATCATATATATTAGTTGCGGGAGTTCCGTTATTTTTATGTTGTTCATTTCTCTTTCACTCTTAAATTATTTTATATTTAGATGCAGTGGTCACATTTTTATATGTTTTTGTTATCTATTTAGATATATTCATATGCATTAGCATATGAGGCATCTTTTTTAGCGCTCTCTTTTTTATGGACTAACATTTATGATTTTTCACATGTTATTCATTAAGTTTTATATCCTGTTCATTTCTTTATTGTTGTTAGCTTTTTTGAGCTTTCAATTCTATATTTCTTTACTTTAATCAACTTCTTTATCCTAATCAACTACTTTATCTCGAACAGAAGTGTCACCCGTTTAGCCTCGTTTATCCTCTTTTATTATATTTTTCACGTTTTATTATATTCTCATTCATGCAGCTTTTTTAATTGTTTATGATTTGTTTTTATTTGTTCATTCGCTTTATATTTCTAAGCTTTCTAATCTATTATCCTTTTTTTGCCAAATATTATCTTTTTTAAGCAGTCAATTTATGTTCATCATTGCGATTACACTCAATTTATTTGTCACTTTCTCTATTTTTATGTTATGACATTGTTTTTTCGCATCATTTTTCATCCACTTTTATACTAATTTTTATATTTGTAAGTCTATTTTACTTATGAAGTTCATATATATTAGACGCAGGGTACCATTACTCACTTGCACTTAATTTTCTATCTTTTTTGTAACACATCTTTTATATTCTACGCAGGTGGCACGGTTTTATATCCGAAGCATTATTCCATTACATTTGTAGCAAATCATATATATTAGTTGCGGGAGTTCCGTTATTTTTATGTTGTTCATTTCTCTTTCACTCTTAAATTATTTTATATTTAGATGCAGTGGTCACATTTTTATATGTTT
>CAMPDV010006047.1:0-20252 GCA_946699065.1 Loxodes magnus | reverse complement strand
AATACTTATTACTTCTCAAAGCATACTCCTTAAAACTGAAATTCTATCTTCTTTTCTTACTTTACTTATTCACTTTTCAATAGGCTAACTTTCATCTACAAGCATATCTTGACAAACCGAAAACAGATTCGTAATTATTATAATATTACTAACATTTTTGATATTATAAATTATATTTTAATTCTTGTTACGAAAACTTATCATTAGATTTTATTTTCTTACTTTACTTCTTCACTTTTCTAAATACTTATTACTTCTCAAAGCATACTCCTTAAAACTGAAATTCTATCTTCTTTTCTTACTTTACTTCTTCACTTTTCTAAATACTTATTACTTCTCAAAGCATACTCCTTAAAACTGAAATTCTATCTTCTTTTCTTACTTTACTTCTTCACTTTTCTAAATACTTATTACTTCTCAAAGCATACTCCTTAAAACTGAAATTCTATCTTCTTTTCTTACTTTACTTATTCACTTTTCAATAGGCTAACTTTCATCTACAAGCATATCTTGACAAACCGAAAACAGATTCGTAATTATTATAATATTACTAACATTTTTGATATTATAAATTATATTTTAATTCTTGTTACGAAAACTTATCATTAGATTTTATTTTCTTACTTTACTTCTTCACTTTTCTAAATACTTATTACTTCTCAAAGCATACTCCTTAAAACTGAAATTCTATCTTCTTTTCTTACTTTACTTCTTCACTTTTCTAAATACTTATTACTTCTCAAAGCATACTCCTTAAAACTGAAATTCTATCTTCTTTTCTTACTTTGCTTCTTCTCTTTTCTAAATACTTATTACTTCTCAAAGCATACTCCTTAAAACTGAAATTCTATCTTCTTTTCTTACTTTACTTCTTCACTTTTCTAAATACTTATTACTTCTCAAAGCATACTCCTTAAAACTGAAATTCTATCTTCTTTTCTTACTTTACTTCTTCACTTTTCTAAATACTTATTACTTCTCAAAGCATACTCCTTAAAACTGAAATTCTATCTTCTTTTCTTACTTTACTTCTTCACTTTTCTAAATACTTATTACTTCTCAAAGCATACTCCTTAAAACTGAAATTCTATCTTCTTTTCTTACTTTACTTCTTCACTTTTCTAAATACTTATTACTTCTCAAAGCATACTCCTTAAAACTGAAATTCTATCTTCTTTTCTTACTTTACTTATTCACTTTTCAATAGGCTAACTTTCATCTACAAGCATATCTTGACAAACCGAAAACAGATTCGTAATTATTATAATATTACTAACATTTTTGATATTATAAATTATATTTTAATTCTTGTTACGAAAACTTATCATTAGATTTTATTTTCTTACTTTACTTCTTCACTTTTCTAAATACTTATTACTTCTCAAAGCATACTCCTTAAAACTGAAATTCTATCTTCTTTTCTTACTTTACTTCTTCACTTTTCTAAATACTTATTACTTCTCAAAGCATACTCCTTAAAACTGAAATTCTATCTTCTTTTCTTACTTTACTTATTCACTTTTCAATAGGCTAACTTTCATCTACAAGCATATCTTGACAAACCGAAAACAGATTCGTAATTATTATAATATTACTAACATTTTTGATATTATAAATTATATTTTAATTCTTGTTACGAAAACTTATCATTAGATTTTATTTTCTTACTTTACTTCTTCACTTTTCTAAATACTTATTACTTCTCAAAGCATACTCCTTAAAACTGAAATTCTATCTTCTTTTCTTACTTTACTTCTTCACTTTTCTAAATACTTATTACTTCTCAAAGCATACTCCTTAAAACTGAAATTCTATCTTCTTTTCTTACTTTACTTCTTCACTTTTCTAAATACTTATTACTTCTCAAAGCATACTCCTTAAAACTGAAATTCTATCTTCTTTTCTTACTTTACTTATTCACTTTTCAATAGGCTAACTTTCATCTACAAGCATATCTTGACAAACCGAAAACAGATTCGTAATTATTATAATATTACTAACATTTTTGATATTATAAATTATATTTTAATTCTTGTTACGAAAACTTATCATTAGATTTTATTTTCTTACTTTACTTCTTCACTTTTCTAAATACTTATTACTTCTCAAAGCATACTCCTTAAAACTGAAATTCTATCTTCTTTTCTTACTTTACTTCTTCACTTTTCTAAATACTTATTACTTCTCAAAGCATACTCCTTAAAACTGAAATTCTATCTTCTTTTCTTACTTTACTTCTTCACTTTTCTAAATACTTATTACTTCTCAAAGCATACTCCTTAAAACTGAAATTCTATCTTCTTTTCTTACTTTACTTCTTCACTTTTCTAAATACTTATTACTTCTCAAAGCATACTCCTTAAAACTGAAATTCTATCTTCTTTTCTTACTTTACTTATTCACTTTTCAATAGGCTAACTTTCATCTACAAGCATATCTTGACAAACCGAAAACAGATTCGTAATTATTATAATATTACTAACATTTTTGATATTATAAATTATATTTTAATTCTTGTTACGAAAACTTATCATTAGATTTTATTTTCTTACTTTACTTCTTCACTTTTCTAAATACTTATTACTTCTCAAAGCATACTCCTTAAAACTGAAATTCTATCTTCTTTTCTTACTTTACTTCTTCACTTTTCTAAATACTTATTACTTCTCAAAGCATACTCCTTAAAACTGAAATTCTATCTTCTTTTCTTACTTTACTTCTTCACTTTTCTAAATACTTATTACTTCTCAAAGCATACTCCTTAAAACTGAAATTCTATCTTCTTTTCTTACTTTACTTATTCACTTTTCAATAGGCTAACTTTCATCTACAAGCATATCTTGACAAACCGAAAACAGATTCGTAATTATTATAATATTACTAACATTTTTGATATTATAAATTATATTTTAATTCTTGTTACGAAAACTTATCATTAGATTTTATTTTCTTACTTTACTTCTTCACTTTTCTAAATACTTATTACTTCTCAAAGCATACTCCTTAAAACTGAAATTCTATCTTCTTTTCTTACTTTACTTCTTCACTTTTCTAAATACTTATTACTTCTCAAAGCATACTCCTTAAAACTGAAATTCTATCTTCTTTTCTTACTTTACTTCTTCACTTTTCTAAATACTTATTACTTCTCAAAGCATACTCCTTAAAACTGAAATTCTATCTTCTTTTCTTACTTTACTTCTTCACTTTTCTAAATACTTATTACTTCTCAAAGCATACTCCTTAAAACTGAAATTCTATCTTCTTTTCTTACTTTACTTATTCACTTTTCAATAGGCTAACTTTCATCTACAAGCATATCTTGACAAACCGAAAACAGATTCGTAATTATTATAATATTACTAACATTTTTGATATTATAAATTATATTTTAATTCTTGTTACGAAAACTTATCATTAGATTTTATTTTCTTACTTTACTTCTTCACTTTTCTAAATACTTATTACTTCTCAAAGCATACTCCTTAAAACTGAAATTCTATCTTCTTTTCTTACTTTACTTCTTCACTTTTCTAAATACTTATTACTTCTCAAAGCATACTCCTTAAAACTGAAATTCTATCTTCTTTTCTTACTTTACTTCTTCACTTTTCTAAATACTTATTACTTCTCAAAGCATACTCCTTAAAACTGAAATTCTATCTTCTTTTCTTACTTTACTTATTCACTTTTCAATAGGCTAACTTTCATCTACAAGCATATCTTGACAAACCGAAAACAGATTCGTAATTATTATAATATTACTAACATTTTTGATATTATAAATTATATTTTAATTCTTGTTACGAAAACTTATCATTAGATTTTATTTTCTTACTTTACTTCTTCACTTTTCTAAATACTTATTACTTCTCAAAGCATACTCCTTAAAACTGAAATTCTATCTTCTTTTCTTACTTTACTTCTTCACTTTTCTAAATACTTATTACTTCTCAAAGCATACTCCTTAAAACTGAAATTCTATCTTCTTTTCTTACTTTACTTATTCACTTTTCAATAGGCTAACTTTCATCTACAAGCATATCTTGACAAACCGAAAACAGATTCGTAATTATTATAATATTACTAACATTTTTGATATTATAAATTATATTTTAATTCTTGTTACGAAAACTTATCATTAGATTTTATTTTCTTACTTTACTTCTTCACTTTTCTAAATACTTATTACTTCTCAAAGCATACTCCTTAAAACTGAAATTCTATCTTCTTTTCTTACTTTACTTCTTCACTTTTCTAAATACTTATTACTTCTCAAAGCATACTCCTTAAAACTGAAATTCTATCTTCTTTTCTTACTTTACTTCTTCACTTTTCTAAATACTTATTACTTCTCAAAGCATACTCCTTAAAACTGAAATTCTATCTTCTTTTCTTACTTTACTTATTCACTTTTCAATAGGCTAACTTTCATCTACAAGCATATCTTGACAAACCGAAAACAGATTCGTAATTATTATAATATTACTAACATTTTTGATATTATAAATTATATTTTAATTCTTGTTACGAAAACTTATCATTAGATTTTATTTTCTTACTTTACTTCTTCACTTTTCTAAATACTTATTACTTCTCAAAGCATACTCCTTAAAACTGAAATTCTATCTTCTTTTCTTACTTTACTTCTTCACTTTTCTAAATACTTATTACTTCTCAAAGCATACTCCTTAAAACTGAAATTCTATCTTCTTTTCTTACTTTACTTCTTCACTTTTCTAAATACTTATTACTTCTCAAAGCATACTCCTTAAAACTGAAATTCTATCTTCTTTTCTTACTTTACTTATTCACTTTTCAATAGGCTAACTTTCATCTACAAGCATATCTTGACAAACCGAAAACAGATTCGTAATTATTATAATATTACTAACATTTTTGATATTATAAATTATATTTTAATTCTTGTTACGAAAACTTATCATTAGATTTTATTTTCTTACTTTACTTCTTCACTTTTCTAAATACTTATTACTTCTCAAAGCATACTCCTTAAAACTGAAATTCTATCTTCTTTTCTTACTTTACTTCTTCACTTTTCTAAATACTTATTACTTCTCAAAGCATACTCCTTAAAACTGAAATTCTATCTTCTTTTCTTACTTTACTTCTTCACTTTTCTAAATACTTATTACTTCTCAAAGCATACTCCTTAAAACTGAAATTCTATCTTCTTTTCTTACTTTACTTATTCACTTTTCAATAGGCTAACTTTCATCTACAAGCATATCTTGACAAACCGAAAACAGATTCGTAATTATTATAATATTACTAACATTTTTGATATTATAAATTATATTTTAATTCTTGTTACGAAAACTTATCATTAGATTTTATTTTCTTACTTTACTTCTTCACTTTTCTAAATACTTATTACTTCTCAAAGCATACTCCTTAAAACTGAAATTCTATCTTCTTTTCTTACTTTACTTCTTCACTTTTCTAAATACTTATTACTTCTCAAAGCATACTCCTTAAAACTGAAATTCTATCTTCTTTTCTTACTTTACTTCTTCACTTTTCTAAATACTTATTACTTCTCAAAGCATACTCCTTAAAACTGAAATTCTATCTTCTTTTCTTACTTTACTTATTCACTTTTCTAAATACTTATTACTTCTCAAAGCATACTCCTTAAAACTGAAATTCTATCTTCTTTTCTTACTTTACTTATTCACTTTTCAATAGGCTAACTTTCATCTACAAGCATATCTTGACAAACCGAAAACAGATTCGTAATTATTATAATATTACTAACATTTTTGATATTATAAATTATATTTTAATTCTTGTTACGAAAACTTATCATTAGATTTTATTTTCTTACTTTACTTCTTCACTTTTCTAAATACTTATTACTTCTCAAAGCATACTCCTTAAAACTGAAATTCTATCTTCTTTTCTTACTTTACTTCTTCACTTTTCTAAATACTTATTACTTCTCAAAGCATACTCCTTAAAACTGAAATTCTATCTTCTTTTCTTACTTTACTTCTTCACTTTTCTAAATACTTATTACTTCTCAAAGCATACTCCTTAAAACTGAAATTCTATCTTCTTTTCTTACTTTACTTATTCACTTTTCAATAGGCTAACTTTCATCTACAAGCATATCTTGACAAACCGAAAACAGATTCGTAATTATTATAATATTACTAACATTTTTGATATTATAAATTATATTTTAATTCTTGTTACGAAAACTTATCATTAGATTTTATTTTCTTACTTTACTTCTTCACTTTTCTAAATACTTATTACTTCTCAAAGCATACTCCTTAAAACTGAAATTCTATCTTCTTTTCTTACTTTACTTCTTCACTTTTCTAAATACTTATTACTTCTCAAAGCATACTCCTTAAAACTGAAATTCTATCTTCTTTTCTTACTTTACTTATTCACTTTTCAATAGGCTAACTTTCATCTACAAGCATATCTTGACAAACCGAAAACAGATTCGTAATTATTATAATATTACTAACATTTTTGATATTATAAATTATATTTTAATTCTTGTTACGAAAACTTATCATTAGATTTTATTTTCTTACTTTACTTCTTCACTTTTCTAAATACTTATTACTTCTCAAAGCATACTCCTTAAAACTGAAATTCTATCTTCTTTTCTTACTTTACTTCTTCACTTTTCTAAATACTTATTACTTCTCAAAGCATACTCCTTAAAACTGAAATTCTATCTTCTTTTCTTACTTTACTTCTTCACTTTTCTAAATACTTATTACTTCTCAAAGCATACTCCTTAAAACTGAAATTCTATCTTCTTTTCTTACTTTACTTATTCACTTTTCAATAGGCTAACTTTCATCTACAAGCATATCTTGACAAACCGAAAACAGATTCGTAATTATTATAATATTACTAACATTTTTGATATTATAAATTATATTTTAATTCTTGTTACGAAAACTTATCATTAGATTTTATTTTCTTACTTTACTTCTTCACTTTTCTAAATACTTATTACTTCTCAAAGCATACTCCTTAAAACTGAAATTCTATCTTCTTTTCTTACTTTACTTCTTCACTTTTCTAAATACTTATTACTTCTCAAAGCATACTCCTTAAAACTGAAATTCTATCTTCTTTTCTTACTTTACTTCTTCACTTTTCTAAATACTTATTACTTCTCAAAGCATACTCCTTAAAACTGAAATTCTATCTTCTTTTCTTACTTTACTTCTTCACTTTTCTAAATACTTATTACTTCTCAAAGCATACTCCTTAAAACTGAAATTCTATCTTCTTTTCTTACTTTACTTATTCACTTTTCAATAGGCTAACTTTCATCTACAAGCATATCTTGACAAACCGAAAACAGATTCGTAATTATTATAATATTACTAACATTTTTGATATTATAAATTATATTTTAATTCTTGTTACGAAAACTTATCATTAGATTTTATTTTCTTACTTTACTTCTTCACTTTTCTAAATACTTATTACTTCTCAAAGCATACTCCTTAAAACTGAAATTCTATCTTCTTTTCTTACTTTACTTCTTCACTTTTCTAAATACTTATTACTTCTCAAAGCATACTCCTTAAAACTGAAATTCTATCTTCTTTTCTTACTTTACTTCTTCACTTTTCTAAATACTTATTACTTCTCAAAGCATACTCCTTAAAACTGAAATTCTATCTTCTTTTCTTACTTTACTTATTCACTTTTCAATAGGCTAACTTTCATCTACAAGCATATCTTGACAAACCGAAAACAGATTCGTAATTATTATAATATTACTAACATTTTTGATATTATAAATTATATTTTAATTCTTGTTACGAAAACTTATCATTAGATTTTATTTTCTTACTTTACTTCTTCACTTTTCTAAATACTTATTACTTCTCAAAGCATACTCCTTAAAACTGAAATTCTATCTTCTTTTCTTACTTTACTTCTTCACTTTTCTAAATACTTATTACTTCTCAAAGCATACTCCTTAAAACTGAAATTCTATCTTCTTTTCTTACTTTACTTCTTCACTTTTCTAAATACTTATTACTTCTCAAAGCATACTCCTTAAAACTGAAATTCTATCTTCTTTTCTTACTTTACTTATTCACTTTTCAATAGGCTAACTTTCATCTACAAGCATATCTTGACAAACCGAAAACAGATTCGTAATTATTATAATATTACTAACATTTTTGATATTATAAATTATATTTTAATTCTTGTTACGAAAACTTATCATTAGATTTTATTTTCTTACTTTACTTCTTCACTTTTCTAAATACTTATTACTTCTCAAAGCATACTCCTTAAAACTGAAATTCTATCTTCTTTTCTTACTTTACTTCTTCACTTTTCTAAATACTTATTACTTCTCAAAGCATACTCCTTAAAACTGAAATTCTATCTTCTTTTCTTACTTTACTTCTTCACTTTTCTAAATACTTATTACTTCTCAAAGCATACTCCTTAAAACTGAAATTCTATCTTCTTTTCTTACTTTACTTCTTCACTTTTCTAAATACTTATTACTTCTCAAAGCATACTCCTTAAAACTGAAATTCTATCTTCTTTTCTTACTTTACTTATTCACTTTTCAATAGGCTAACTTTCATCTACAAGCATATCTTGACAAACCGAAAACAGATTCGTAATTATTATAATATTACTAACATTTTTGATATTATAAATTATATTTTAATTCTTGTTACGAAAACTTATCATTAGATTTTATTTTCTTACTTTACTTCTTCACTTTTCTAAATACTTATTACTTCTCAAAGCATACTCCTTAAAACTGAAATTCTATCTTCTTTTCTTACTTTACTTCTTCACTTTTCTAAATACTTATTACTTCTCAAAGCATACTCCTTAAAACTGAAATTCTATCTTCTTTTCTTACTTTACTTCTTCACTTTTCTAAATACTTATTACTTCTCAAAGCATACTCCTTAAAACTGAAATTCTATCTTCTTTTCTTACTTTACTTATTCACTTTTCAATAGGCTAACTTTCATCTACAAGCATATCTTGACAAACCGAAAACAGATTCGTAATTATTATAATATTACTAACATTTTTGATATTATAAATTATATTTTAATTCTTGTTACGAAAACTTATCATTAGATTTTATTTTCTTACTTTACTTCTTCACTTTTCTAAATACTTATTACTTCTCAAAGCATACTCCTTAAAACTGAAATTCTATCTTCTTTTCTTACTTTACTTCTTCACTTTTCTAAATACTTATTACTTCTCAAAGCATACTCCTTAAAACTGAAATTCTATCTTCTTTTCTTACTTTACTTCTTCACTTTTCTAAATACTTATTACTTCTCAAAGCATACTCCTTAAAACTGAAATTCTATCTTCTTTTCTTACTTTACTTCTTCACTTTTCTAAATACTTATTACTTCTCAAAGCATACTCCTTAAAACTGAAATTCTATCTTCTTTTCTTACTTTACTTATTCACTTTTCAATAGGCTAACTTTCATCTACAAGCATATCTTGACAAACCGAAAACAGATTCGTAATTATTATAATATTACTAACATTTTTGATATTATAAATTATATTTTAATTCTTGTTACGAAAACTTATCATTAGATTTTATTTTCTTACTTTACTTCTTCACTTTTCTAAATACTTATTACTTCTCAAAGCATACTCCTTAAAACTGAAATTCTATCTTCTTTTCTTACTTTACTTCTTCACTTTTCTAAATACTTATTACTTCTCAAAGCATACTCCTTAAAACTGAAATTCTATCTTCTTTTCTTACTTTACTTATTCACTTTTCAATAGGCTAACTTTCATCTACAAGCATATCTTGACAAACCGAAAACAGATTCGTAATTATTATAATATTACTAACATTTTTGATATTATAAATTATATTTTAATTCTTGTTACGAAAACTTATCATTAGATTTTATTTTCTTACTTTACTTCTTCACTTTTCTAAATACTTATTACTTCTCAAAGCATACTCCTTAAAACTGAAATTCTATCTTCTTTTCTTACTTTACTTCTTCACTTTTCTAAATACTTATTACTTCTCAAAGCATACTCCTTAAAACTGAAATTCTATCTTCTTTTCTTACTTTACTTCTTCACTTTTCTAAATACTTATTACTTCTCAAAGCATACTCCTTAAAACTGAAATTCTATCTTCTTTTCTTACTTTACTTATTCACTTTTCAATAGGCTAACTTTCATCTACAAGCATATCTTGACAAACCGAAAACAGATTCGTAATTATTATAATATTACTAACATTTTTGATATTATAAATTATATTTTAATTCTTGTTACGAAAACTTATCATTAGATTTTATTTTCTTACTTTACTTCTTCACTTTTCTAAATACTTATTACTTCTCAAAGCATACTCCTTAAAACTGAAATTCTATCTTCTTTTCTTACTTTACTTCTTCACTTTTCTAAATACTTATTACTTCTCAAAGCATACTCCTTAAAACTGAAATTCTATCTTCTTTTCTTACTTTACTTATTCACTTTTCAATAGGCTAACTTTCATCTACAAGCATATCTTGACAAACCGAAAACAGATTCGTAATTATTATAATATTACTAACATTTTTGATATTATAAATTATATTTTAATTCTTGTTACGAAAACTTATCATTAGATTTTATTTTCTTACTTTACTTCTTCACTTTTCTAAATACTTATTACTTCTCAAAGCATACTCCTTAAAACTTATCATTAGATTTTATTTTCTTACTTTACTTCTTCACTTTTCTAAATACTTATTACTTCTCAAAGCATACTCCTTAAAACTGAAATTCTATCTTATTTTCTTACTTTACTTCTTCACTTTTCTAAATACTTATTACTTCTCAAAGCATACTCCTTAAAACTGAAATTCTATCTTCTTTTCTTACTTTACTTCTTCACTTTTCTAAATACTTATTACTTCTCAAAGCATACTCCTTAAAACTGAAATTCTATCTTCTTTTCTTACTTTACTTATTCACTTTTCAATAGGCTAACTTTCATCTACAAGCATATCTTGACAAACCGAAAACAGATTCGTAATTATTATAATATTACTAACATTTTTGATATTATAAATTATATTTTAATTCTTGTTACGAAAACTTATCATTAGATTTTATTTTCTTACTTTACTTCTTCACTTTTCTAAATACTTATTACTTCTCAAAGCATACTCCTTAAAACTGAAATTCTATCTTCTTTTCTTACTTTACTTCTTCACTTTTCTAAATACTTATTACTTCTCAAAGCATACTCCTTAAAACTGAAATTCTATCTTCTTTTCTTACTTTACTTATTCACTTTTCAATAGGCTAACTTTCATCTACAAGCATATCTTGACAAACCGAAAACAGATTCGTAATTATTATAATATTACTAACATTTTTGATATTATAAATTATATTTTAATTCTTGTTACGAAAACTTATCATTAGATTTTATTTTCTTACTTTACTTCTTCACTTTTCTAAATACTTATTACTTCTCAAAGCATACTCCTTAAAACTGAAATTCTATCTTCTTTTCTTACTTTACTTCTTCACTTTTCTAAATACTTATTACTTCTCAAAGCATACTCCTTAAAACTGAAATTCTATCTTCTTTTCTTACTTTACTTATTCACTTTTCAATAGGCTAACTTTCATCTACAAGCATATCTTGACAAACCGAAAACAGATTCGTAATTATTATAATATTACTAACATTTTTGATATTATAAATTATATTTTAATTCTTGTTACGAAAACTTATCATTAGATTTTATTTTCTTACTTTACTTCTTCACTTTTCTAAATACTTATTACTTCTCAAAGCATACTCCTTAAAACTGAAATTCTATCTTCTTTTCTTACTTTACTTCTTCACTTTTCTAAATACTTATTACTTCTCAAAGCATACTCCTTAAAACTGAAATTCTATCTTCTTTTCTTACTTTACTTATTCACTTTTCAATAGGCTAACTTTCATCTACAAGCATATCTTGACAAACCGAAAACAGATTCGTAATTATTATAATATTACTAACATTTTTGATATTATAAATTATATTTTAATTCTTGTTACGAAAACTTATCATTAGATTTTATTTTCTTACTTTACTTCTTCACTTTTCTAAATACTTATTACTTCTCAAAGCATACTCCTTAAAACTGAAATTCTATCTTCTTTTCTTACTTTACTTCTTCACTTTTCTAAATACTTATTACTTCTCAAAGCATACTCCTTAAAACTGAAATTCTATCTTCTTTTCTTACTTTACTTATTCACTTTTCAATAGGCTAACTTTCATCTACAAGCATATCTTGACAAACCGAAAACAGATTCGTAATTATTATAATATTACTAACATTTTTGATATTATAAATTATATTTTAATTCTTGTTACGAAAACTTATCATTAGATTTTATTTTCTTACTTTACTTCTTCACTTTTCTAAATACTTATTACTTCTCAAAGCATACTCCTTAAAACTTATCATTAGATTTTATTTTCTTACTTTACTTCTTCACTTTTCTAAATACTTATTACTTCTCAAAGCATACTCCTTAAAACTGAAATTCTATCTTATTTTCTTACTTTACTTCTTCACTTTTCTAAATACTTATTACTTCTCAAAGCATACTCCTTAAAACTGAAATTCTATCTTCTTTTCTTACTTTACTTCTTCACTTTTCTAAATACTTATTACTTCTCAAAGCATACTCCTTAAAACTGAAATTCTATCTTCTTTTCTTACTTTACTTATTCACTTTTCAATAGGCTAACTTTCATCTACAAGCATATCTTGACAAACCGAAAACAGATTCGTAATTATTATAATATTACTAACATTTTTGATATTATAAATTATATTTTAATTCTTGTTACGAAAACTTATCATTAGATTTTATTTTCTTACTTTACTTCTTCACTTTTCTAAATACTTATTACTTCTCAAAGCATACTCCTTAAAACTGAAATTCTATCTTCTTTTCTTACTTTACTTCTTCACTTTTCTAAATACTTATTACTTCTCAAAGCATACTCCTTAAAACTGAAATTCTATCTTCTTTTCTTACTTTACTTATTCACTTTTCAATAGGCTAACTTTCATCTACAAGCATATCTTGACAAACCGAAAACAGATTCGTAATTATTATAATATTACTAACATTTTTGATATTATAAATTATATTTTAATTCTTGTTACGAAAACTTATCATTAGATTTTATTTTCTTACTTTACTTCTTCACTTTTCTAAATACTTATTACTTCTCAAAGCATACTCCTTAAAACTGAAATTCTATCTTCTTTTCTTACTTTACTTCTTCACTTTTCTAAATACTTATTACTTCTCAAAGCATACTCCTTAAAACTGAAATTCTATCTTCTTTTCTTACTTTACTTATTCACTTTTCAATAGGCTAACTTTCATCTACAAGCATATCTTGACAAACCGAAAACAGATTCGTAATTATTATAATATTACTAACATTTTTGATATTATAAATTATATTTTAATTCTTGTTACGAAAACTTATCATTAGATTTTATTTTCTTACTTTACTTCTTCACTTTTCTAAATACTTATTACTTCTCAAAGCATACTCCTTAAAACTGAAATTCTATCTTCTTTTCTTACTTTACTTCTTCACTTTTCTAAATACTTATTACTTCTCAAAGCATACTCCTTAAAACTGAAATTCTATCTTCTTTTCTTACTTTACTTCTTCACTTTTCTAAATACTTATTACTTCTCAAAGCATACTCCTTAAAACTGAAATTCTATCTTCTTTTCTTACTTTACTTCTTCACTTTTCTAAATACTTATTACTTCTCAAAGCATACTCCTTAAAACTGAAATTCTATCTTCTTTTCTTACTTTACTTATTCACTTTTCAATAGGCTAACTTTCATCTACAAGCATATCTTGACAAACCGAAAACAGATTCGTAATTATTATAATATTACTAACATTTTTGATATTATAAATTATATTTTAATTCTTGTTACGAAAACTTATCATTAGATTTTATTTTCTTACTTTACTTCTTCACTTTTCTAAATACTTATTACTTCTCAAAGCATACTCCTTAAAACTGAAATTCTATCTTCTTTTCTTACTTTACTTCTTCACTTTTCTAAATACTTATTACTTCTCAAAGCATACTCCTTAAAACTGAAATTCTATCTTCTTTTCTTACTTTACTTATTCACTTTTCAATAGGCTAACTTTCATCTACAAGCATATCTTGACAAACCGAAAACAGATTCGTAATTATTATAATATTACTAACATTTTTGATATTATAAATTATATTTTAATTCTTGTTACGAAAACTTATCATTAGATTTTATTTTCTTACTTTACTTCTTCACTTTTCTAAATACTTATTACTTCTCAAAGCATACTCCTTAAAACTGAAATTCTATCTTCTTTTCTTACTTTACTTCTTCACTTTTCTAAATACTTATTACTTCTCAAAGCATACTCCTTAAAACTGAAATTCTATCTTCTTTTCTTACTTTACTTCTTCACTTTTCTAAATACTTATTACTTCTCAAAGCATACTCCTTAAAACTGAAATTCTATCTTCTTTTCTTACTTTACTTATTCACTTTTCAATAGGCTAACTTTCATCTACAAGCATATCTTGACAAACCGAAAACAGATTCGTAATTATTATAATATTACTAACATTTTTGATATTATAAATTATATTTTAATTCTTGTTACGAAAACTTATCATTAGATTTTATTTTCTTACTTTACTTCTTCACTTTTCTAAATACTTATTACTTCTCAAAGCATACTCCTTAAAACTGAAATTCTATCTTCTTTTCTTACTTTACTTCTTCACTTTTCTAAATACTTATTACTTCTCAAAGCATACTCCTTAAAACTGAAATTCTATCTTCTTTTCTTACTTTACTTATTCACTTTTCAATAGGCTAACTTTCATCTACAAGCATATCTTGACAAACCGAAAACAGATTCGTAATTATTATAATATTACTAACATTTTTGATATTATAAATTATATTTTAATTCTTGTTACGAAAACTTATCATTAGATTTTATTTTCTTACTTTACTTCTTCACTTTTCTAAATACTTATTACTTCTCAAAGCATACTCCTTAAAACTGAAATTCTATCTTCTTTTCTTACTTTACTTCTTCACTTTTCTAAATACTTATTACTTCTCAAAGCATACTCCTTAAAACTGAAATTCTATCTTCTTTTCTTACTTTACTTCTTCACTTTTCTAAATACTTATTACTTCTCAAAGCATACTCCTTAAAACTGAAATTCTATCTTCTTTTCTTACTTTACTTATTCACTTTTCAATAGGCTAACTTTCATCTACAAGCATATCTTGACAAACCGAAAACAGATTCGTAATTATTATAATATTACTAACATTTTTGATATTATAAATTATATTTTAATTCTTGTTACGAAAACTTATCATTAGATTTTATTTTCTTACTTTACTTCTTCACTTTTCTAAATACTTATTACTTCTCAAAGCATACTCCTTAAAACTGAAATTCTATCTTATTTTCTTACTTTACTTCTTCACTTTTCTAAATACTTATTACTTCTCAAAGCATACTCCTTAAAACTGAAATTCTATCTTCTTTTCTTACTTTACTTCTTCACTTTTCTAAATACTTATTACTTCTCAAAGCATACTCCTTAAAACTGAAATTCTATCTTCTTTTCTTACTTTACTTCTTCACTTTTCTAAATACTTATTACTTCTCAAAGCATACTCCTTAAAACTGAAATTCTATCTTCTTTTCTTACTTTACTTCTTCACTTTTCTAAATACTTATTACTTCTCAAAGCATACTCCTTAAAACTGAAATTCTATCTTCTTTTCTTACTTTACTTATTCACTTTTCAATAGGCTAACTTTCATCTACAAGCATATCTTGACAAACCGAAAACAGATTCGTAATTATTATAATATTACTAACATTTTTGATATTATAAATTATATTTTAATTCTTGTTACGAAAACTTATCATTAGATTTTATTTTCTTACTTTACTTCTTCACTTTTCTAAATACTTATTACTTCTCAAAGCATACTCCTTAAAACTGAAATTCTATCTTCTTTTCTTACTTTACTTCTTCACTTTTCTAAATACTTATTACTTCTCAAAGCATACTCCTTAAAACTGAAATTCTATCTTCTTTTCTTACTTTACTTATTCACTTTTCAATAGGCTAACTTTCATCTACAAGCATATCTTGACAAACCGAAAACAGATTCGTAATTATTATAATATTACTAACATTTTTGATATTATAAATTATATTTTAATTCTTGTTACGAAAACTTATCATTAGATTTTATTTTCTTACTTTACTTCTTCACTTTTCTAAATACTTATTACTTCTCAAAGCATACTCCTTAAAACTGAAATTCTATCTTCTTTTCTTACTTTACTTCTTCACTTTTCTAAATACTTATTACTTCTCAAAGCATACTCCTTAAAACTGAAATTCTATCTTCTTTTCTTACTTTACTTATTCACTTTTCAATAGGCTAACTTTCATCTACAAGCATATCTTGACAAACCGAAAACAGATTCGTAATTATTATAATATTACTAACATTTTTGATATTATAAATTATATTTTAATTCTTGTTACGAAAACTTATCATTAGATTTTATTTTCTTACTTTGCTTCTTCTCTTTTCTAAATACTTATTACTTCTCAAAGCATACTCCTTAAAACTGAAATTCTATCTTCTTTTCTTACTTTACTTCTTCACTTTTCTAAATACTTATTACTTCTCAAAGCATACTCCTTAAAACTGAAATTCTATCTTCTTTTCTTACTTTACTTCTTCACTTTTCTAAATACTTATTACTTCTCAAAGCATACTCCTTAAAACTGAAATTCTATCTTCTTTTCTTACTTTACTTCTTCACTTTTCTAAATACTTATTACTTCTCAAAGCATACTCCTTAAAACTGAAATTCTATCTTCTTTTCTTACTTTACTTCTTCACTTTTCTAAATACTTATTACTTCTCAAAGCATACTCCTTAAAACTGAAATTCTATCTTCTTTTCTTACTTTACTTCTTCACTTTTCTAAATACTTATTACTTCTCAAAGCATACTCCTTAAAACTGAAATTCTATCTTCTTTTCTTACTTTACTTCTTCACTTTTCTAAATACTTATTACTTCTCAAAGCATACTCCTTAAAACTGAAATTCTATCTTCTTTTCTTACTTTACTTCTTCACTTTTCTAAATACTTATTACTTCTCAAAGCATACTCCTTAAAACTGAAATTCTATCTTCTTTTCTTACTTTACTTCTTCACTTTTCTAAATACTTATTACTTCTCAAAGCATACTCCTTAAAACTGAAATTCTATCTTCTTTTCTTACTTTACTTCTTCACTTTTCTAAATACTTATTACTTCTCAAAGCATACTCCTTAAAACTGAAATTCTATCTTCTTTTCTTACTTTACTTCTTCACTTTTCTAAATACTTATTACTTCTCAAAGCATACTCCTTAAAACTGAAATTCTATCTTCTTTTCTTACTTTACTTCTTCACTTTTCTAAATACTTATTACTTCTCAAAGCATACTCCTTAAAACTGAAATTCTATCTTCTTTTCTTACTTTACTTATTCACTTTTCAATAGGCTAACTTTCATCTACAAGCATATCTTGACAAACCGAAAACAGATTCGTAATTATTATAATATTACTAACATTTTTGATATTATAAATTATATTTTAATTCTTGTTACGAAAACTTATCATTAGATTTTATTTTCTTACTTTACTTCTTCACTTTTCTAAATACTTATTACTTCTCAAAGCATACTCCTTAAAACTGAAATTCTATCTTCTTTTCTTACTTTACTTCTTCACTTTTCTAAATACTTATTACTTCTCAAAGCATACTCCTTAAAACTGAAATTCTATCTTCTTTTCTTACTTTACTTCTTCACTTTTCTAAATACTTATTACTTCTCAAAGCATACTCCTTAAAACTGAAATTCTATCTTCTTTTCTTACTTTACTTCTTCACTTTTCTAAATACTTATTACTTCTCAAAGCATACTCCTTAAAACTGAAATTCTATCTTCTTTTCTTACTTTACTTCTTCACTTTTCTAAATACTTATTACTTCTCAAAGCATACTCCTTAAAACTGAAATTCTATCTTCTTTTCTTACTTTACTTCTTCACTTTTCTAAATACTTATTACTTCTCAAAGCATACTCCTTAAAACTGAAATTCTATCTTCTTTTCTTACTTTACTTCTTCACTTTTCTAAATACTTATTACTTCTCAAAGCATACTCCTTAAAACTGAAATTCTATCTTCTTTTCTTACTTTACTTCTTCACTTTTCTAAATACTTATTACTTCTCAAAGCATACTCCTTAAAACTGAAATTCTATCTTCTTTTCTTACTTTACTTCTTCACTTTTCTAAATACTTATTACTTCTCAAAGCATACTCCTTAAAACTGAAATTCTATCTTCTTTTCTTACTTTACTTATTCACTTTTCAATAGGCTAACTTTCATCTACAAGCATATCTTGACAAACCGAAAACAGATTCGTAATTATTATAATATTACTAACATTTTTGATATTATAAATTATATTTTAATTCTTGTTACGAAAACTTATCATTAGATTTTATTTTCTTACTTTACTTCTTCACTTTTCTAAATACTTATTACTTCTCAAAGCATACTCCTTAAAACTGAAATTCTATCTTCTTTTCTTACTTTACTTCTTCACTTTTCTAAATACTTATTACTTCTCAAAGCATACTCCTTAAAACTGAAATTCTATCTTCTTTTCTTACTTTACTTCTTCACTTTTCTAAATACTTATTACTTCTCAAAGCATACTCCTTAAAACTGAAATTCTATCTTCTTTTCTTACTTTACTTCTTCACTTTTCTAAATACTTATTACTTCTCAAAGCATACTCCTTAAAACTGAAATTCTATCTTCTTTTCTTACTTTACTTCTTCACTTTTCTAAATACTTATTACTTCTCAAAGCATACTCCTTAAAACTGAAATTCTATCTTCTTTTCTTACTTTACTTCTTCACTTTTCTAAATACTTATTACTTCTCAAAGCATACTCCTTAAAACTGAAATTCTATCTTCTTTTCTTACTTTACTTATTCACTTTTCAATAGGCTAACTTTCATCTACAAGCATATCTTGACAAACCGAAAACAGATTCGTAATTATTATAATATTACTAACATTTTTGATATTATAAATTATATTTTAATTCTTGTTACGAAAACTTATCATTAGATTTTATTTTCTTACTTTACTTCTTCACTTTTCTAAATACTTATTACTTCTCAAAGCATACTCCTTAAAACTGAAATTCTATCTTCTTTTCTTACTTTACTTCTTCACTTTTCTAAATACTTATTACTTCTCAAAGCATACTCCTTAAAACTGAAATTCTATCTTCTTTTCTTACTTTACTTCTTCACTTTTCTAAATACTTATTACTTCTCAAAGCATACTCCTTAAAACTGAAATTCTATCTTCTTTTCTTACTTTACTTCTTCACTTTTCTAAATACTTATTACTTCTCAAAGCATACTCCTTAAAACTGAAATTCTATCTTCTTTTCTTACTTTACTTCTTCACTTTTCTAAATACTTATTACTTCTCAAAGCATACTCCTTAAAACTGAAATTCTATCTTCTTTTCTTACTTTACTTCTTCACTTTTCTAAATACTTATTACTTCTCAAAGCATACTCCTTAAAACTGAAATTCTATCTTCTTTTCTTACTTTACTTATTCACTTTTCAATAGGCTAACTTTCATCTACAAGCATATCTTGACAAACCGAAAACAGATTCGTAATTATTATAATATTACTAACATTTTTGATATTATAAATTATATTTTAATTCTTGTTACGAAAACTTATCATTAGATTTTATTTTCTTACTTTACTTCTTCACTTTTCTAAATACTTATTACTTCTCAAAGCATACTCCTTAAAACTGAAATTCTATCTTCTTTTCTTACTTTACTTCTTCACTTTTCTAAATACTTATTACTTCTCAAAGCATACTCCTTAAAACTGAAATTCTATCTTCTTTTCTTACTTTACTTCTTCACTTTTCTAAATACTTATTACTTCTCAAAGCATACTCCTTAAAACTGAAATTCTATCTTCTTTTCTTACTTTACTTATTCACTTTTC
>CAMPDV010006046.1:0-21063 GCA_946699065.1 Loxodes magnus | reverse complement strand
CCTTAAAACTGAAATTCTTTCTTCTTTTCTTACTTTACTTATTCACTTTTCTAAATACTTATTACTTCTTAATGCATACTCCTTAAAACTGAAACTCTTTCTTCTTTTCTTACTTTACTTCCTCACTTTTCTAAATACTTATTACTTCTCTAAGCATACCCTTAAAACTGAAACTCTTTCTTCATTTCTTACTTTACTTATTCACTTTTCTAAATACATATTACTTCTTAATGCATACTCCTTAAAACTGAAACTCTTTCTTCTTTTCTTACTTTAATTCCTCACTTTTCTAAATACTTATTACTTCTAAGCATACTCCTTAAAACTGAAACTCTTTCTTCTTTTCTTACTTTACTTCCTCACTTTTCTAAATACTTATTACTTCTTAATGCATACTCCTTAAAACTGAAACTCTTTCTTCTTTTCTTACTTTACTTATTCACTTTTCTAAATACTTATTACTTCTCAAAGCATACTCCTTAAAACTGAAACTCTTTCTTCTTTTCTTACTTTACTTATTCACTTTTCAAAATACTTATTACTTCTAAGCATACTCCTTAAAACTGAAACTCTTTCTTCTTTTCTTACTTTACTTCCTCACTTTTCTAAATACTTATTACTTCTTAATGCATACCCTTAAAACTGAAACTCTTTCTTCTTTTCTTACTTTACTTATTCACTTTTCTAAATACTTATTACTTCTAAGCATACTCCTTAAAACTGAAACTGTTTCTTCTTTTCTTGCTTTACTTATTCACTTTTCTAAATACTTTTTACTTCTCAAAGCATACTCCTTAAAACTGAAACTCTTTCTTCTTTTCTTACTTTACTTATTCACTTTTCTAAATACTTATTACTTCTTAATGCATACTCCTTAAAACTGAAACTCTTTCTTCTTTTCTTACTTTACTTATTCACTTTTCTAAATACTTATTACTTCTAAGCATACTCCTTAAAACTGAAATTCTATCTTCTTTTCTTACTTTACTTATTCACTTTTCTAAATACTTATTACTTCTCGAAGCATACCCTTAAAACTGAAACTCTATCTTCTTTTCTTACTTTACTTATTCACTTTTCTAAATACTTTTACTTCTCTAAGCATACCCTTAAAACTGAAACTCTATCTTCTTTTCTTACTTTACTTATTCACTTTTCTAAATACTTATTACTTCTAAAGCATACCCTTAAAACTGAAATTCTTTCTTCTTTTCTTACTTTACTTATTCACTTTTCTAAATACTTATTACTTCTCAAAGCATACTCCTTAAAACTGAAACTCTTTCTTCTTTTCTTACTTTACTTATTCACTTTTCTAAATACTTATTACTTCTTAATGCATACTCCTTAAAACTGAAACTCTTTCTTCTTTTCTTACTTTACTTCCTCACTTTTCTAAATACTTATTACTGTTCAAAGCATACTACTTAAAACTGAAACTCTTTCTTCTTTTCTTACTTTACTTATTCACTTTTCTAAATACTTTTACTTCTAAATATACCCTTAAAACTGAAATTCTATATTCTTTTCTTACTTTACTTATTCACTTTTCTAAATACTTATTACTTCTAAGCATACTCCTTAAAACTGAAACTCTTTCTTCTTTTGTTACTTTACTTATTCACTTTTCTAAATACTTGTTACTTCTTAATGCATACTCCTTAAAACTGAAACTCTTTCTTCTTTTCTTACTTTACTTCCTCACTTTTCTAAATACTTATTACTTCTCAAAGCATACTACTTAAAACTGAAACTCTTTCTTCTTTTCTTACTTTAATTCCTCACTTTTCTAAATACTTATTACTTCTCGAAGCATACTCCTTAAAACTGAAACTCTTTCTTCTTTTCTTACTTTACTTATTCACTTTTCTAAAAACTTACTACTTCTCGAAGAATACTCCTTAAAACTGAAACTCTATCTTCTTTTCTTACTTTACTTCCTCACATTTCTAAATACTTATTACTTCTTAATGCATACTCCTTAAAACTGAAACTCTTTCTTCTTTTCTTACTTTACTTCCTCACTTTTCTAAATACTTATTACTTCTTAATGCATACTCCTTAAAACTGAAACTCTTTCTTCTTTTCTTACTTTACTTATTCACTTTTCTAAATACATATTACTTCTTAATGCATACCCTTAAAACTGAAACTCTTTCTTCTTTTCTTACTTTACTTATTCACTTTTCTAAATACATATTACTTCTTAATGCATACCCTTAAAACTGAAACTCTTTCTTCTTTTCTTACTTTACTTATTCACTTTTCTAAATACTTATTACTTCTAAGCATACCCTTAAAACTGAAACTCTTTCTTCTTTTCTTACTTTAATTCCTCACTTTTCTAAATACTTATTACTTCTCGAAAATACTCCTTAAAACTGAAACTCTATCTTCTTTTCTTACTTTACTTCCTCACATTTCTAAATACTTATTACTTCTTAATGCATACTCCTTAAAACTGAAACTCTTTCTTCTTTTCTTACTTTACTTATTCACTTTTCTAAATACTTATTACTTCTAAGCATACCCTTAAAACTGAAATTCTTTCTTCTTTTCTTACTTTACTTATTCACTTTTCTAAATACATATTACTTCTTAATGCATACCCTTAAAACTGAAACTCTTTCTTCTTTTCTTACTTTACTTATTCACTTTTCTAAATACTTATTACTTCTAAGCATACCCTTAAAACTGAAATTCTTTCTTTTTTTCTTACTTTACTTATTCACTTTTCTAAATACTTACTACTTTTCAAAGCATACCCTTAAAACTGAAATTCTTTCTTCTTTTCTTACTTTACTTCCTCACTTTTCTAAATACTTATTACTTCTTAATGCATACTACTTAAAACTGAAACTCTTTCTTCTTTTCTTACTTTACTTATTCACTTTTCTAAATACTTATTACTGCTCAAAGCATACCCTTAAAACTGAAATTCTTTCTTCTTTTCTTACTTTACTTATTCACTTTTCTAAATACTTATTACTTCTTAGCATACTCCTTAAAACTGAAACTCTTTCTTCTTTTGTTACTTTACTTATTCACTTTTCTAAATACTTATTACTTCTAAGCATACTCCTTAAAACTGAAATTCTATCTTCTTTTCTTACTTTACTTATTCACTTTTCTAAATACTTATTACTTCTCAAAGCATACTACTTAAAACTGAAACTCTTTCTTCTTTTCTTACTTTACTTATTCACTTTTCTAAATACATATTACTTCTTAATGCATACCCTTAAAACTGAAACTCTTTCTTCTTTTCTTACTTTACTTATTCACTTTTCTAAAAACTTACTACTTTTCAAAGCATAGCCTTAAAACTGAAACTCTTTCTTCTTTTCTTACTTTACTTATTCACTTTTCTAAATACTTATTACTTCTAAGCATACTCCTTAAAACTGAAATTCTTTCTTCTTTTCTTAATTTACTTCCTCACTTTTCTAAATACTTATTACTTCTAAAGCATACCCTTAAATACTTATTCACTTTTCTAAATACTTATTACTTCTAAGCATACTCCTTAAAACTGAAATTCTTTCTTCTTTTCTTAATTTACTTCCTCACTTTTCTAAATACTTATTACTTCTAAAGCATACCCTTAAAACTGAAACTCTATCTTCTTTTCTTACTTTACTTCCTCACTTTTCTAAATACTTATTACTTCTAAGCATACTCCTTAAAACTGAAATTCTTTCTTCTTTTCTTACTTTACTTATTCACTTTTTTAAATACTTATTACTTCTTAATGCATACTCCTTAAAACTGAAACTCTTTCTTCTTTTCTTACTTTACTTCCTCACTTTTCTAAATACTTATTACTTCTCTAAGCATACCCTTAAAACTGAAACTCTTTCTTCATTTCTTACTTTACTTATTCACTTTTCTAAATACATATTACTTCTTAATGCATACTCCTTAAAACTGAAACTCTTTCTTCTTTTCTTACTTTACTTATTCACTTTTCTAAATACTTATTACTTCTAAGCATACTCCTTAAAACTGAAACTCTTTCTTCTTTTCTTACTTTACTTATTCACTTTTCTAAATACATATTACTTCTTAATGCATACCCTTAAAACTGAAACTCTTTCTTCTTTTCTTACTTTACTTATTCACTTTTCTAAAAACTTACTACTTTTCAAAGCATAGCCTTAAAACTGAAACTCTTTCTTCTTTTCTTACTTTACTTATTCACTTTTCTAAATACTTATTACTTCTAAGCATACTCCTTAAAACTGAAATTCTTTCTTCTTTTCTTAATTTACTTCCTCACTTTTCTAAATACTTATTACTTCTAAAGCATACCCTTAAAACTGAAACTCTATCTTCTTTTCTTACTTTACTTCCTCACTTTTCTAAATACTTATTACTTCTTAATGCATACTCCTTAAAACTGAAATTCTTTCTTCTTTTCTTACTTTACTTATTCACTTTTCTAAATACTTATTACTTCTTAATGCATACTCCTTAAAACTGAAACTCTTTCTTCTTTTCTTACTTTACTTCCTCACTTTTCTAAATACTTATTACTTCTCTAAGCATACCCTTAAAACTGAAACTCTTTCTTCATTTCTTACTTTACTTATTCACTTTTCTAAATACATATTACTTCTTAATGCATACTCCTTAAAACTGAAACTCTTTCTTCTTTTCTTACTTTACTTATTCACTTTTCTAAATACTTATTACTTCTAAGCATACTCCTTAAAACTGAAACTCTTTCTTCTTTTCTTACTTTACTTCCTCACTTTTCTAAATACTTTTACTTCTCTAAGCATACCCTTAAAACTGAAACTCTATCTTCTTTTCTTACTTTACTTATTCACTTTTCTAAATACTTATTACTTCTAAAGCATACCCTTAAAACTGAAATTCTTTCTTCTTTTCTTACTTTACTTATTCACTTTTCTAAATACTTATTACTTCTCAAAGCATACTCCTTAAAACTGAAACTCTTTCTTCTTTTCTTACTTTACTTCCTCACTTTTCTAAATACTTATTACTTCTTAATGCATACTCCTTAAAACTGAAACTCTTTCTTCTTTTCTTACTTTACTTATTCACTTTTCAAAATACTTATTACTTCTAAGCATACTCCTTAAAACTGAAACTCTTTCTTCTTTTCTTGCTTTACTTATTCACTTTTCTAAATACTTATTACTTCTCAAAGCATACTCCTTAAAACTGAAACTCTTTCTTCATTTCTTACTTTACTTATTCACTTTTCTAAATACATATTACTTCTTAATGCATACTCCTTAAAACTGAAACTCTTTCTTCTTTTCTTACTTTACTTATTCACTTTTCTAAATACTTATTACTTCTAAGCATACTCCTTAAAACTGAAACTCTTTCTTCTTTTCTTACTTTACTTCCTCACTTTTCTAAATACTTTTACTTCTCTAAGCATACCCTTAAAACTGAAACTCTATCTTCTTTTCTTACTTTACTTATTCACTTTTCTAAATACTTATTACTTCTAAAGCATACCCTTAAAACTGAAATTCTTTCTTCTTTTCTTACTTTACTTATTCACTTTTCTAAATACTTATTACTTCTCAAAGCATACTCCTTAAAACTGAAACTCTTTCTTCTTTTCTTACTTTACTTCCTCACTTTTCTAAATACTTATTACTTCTTAATGCATACTCCTTAAAACTGAAACTCTTTCTTCTTTTCTTACTTTACTTATTCACTTTTCAAAATACTTATTACTTCTAAGCATACTCCTTAAAACTGAAACTCTTTCTTCTTTTCTTGCTTTACTTATTCACTTTTCTAAATACTTATTACTTCTCAAAGCATACTCCTTAAAACTGAAACTCTTTCTTCTTTTCTTACTTTACTTATTCACTTTTCTAAATACTTATTACTTCTTAATGCATACTCCTTAAAACTGAAACTCTTTCTTCTTTTCTTACTTTACTTATTCACTTTTCTAAATACTTATTACTTCTAAGCATACTCCTTAAAACTGAAATTCTATCTTCTTTTCTTACTTTACTTATTCACTTTTCTAAATACTTATTACTTCTCAAAGCATACTCCTTAAAACTGAAATTCTTTCTTCTTTTCTTACTTTACTTATTCACTTTTTTAAATACTTATTACTTCTTAATGCATACTCCTTAAAACTGAAACTCTTTCTTCTTTTCTTACTTTACTTCCTCACTTTTCTAAATACTTATTACTTCTCTAAGCATACCCTTAAAACTGAAACTCTTTCTTCATTTCTTACTTTACTTATTCACTTTTCTAAATACATATTACTTCTTAATGCATACTCCTTAAAACTGAAACTCTTTCTTCTTTTCTTACTTTACTTATTCACTTTTCTAAATACTTATTACTTCTAAGCATACTCCTTAAAACTGAAACTCTTTCTTCTTTTCTTACTTTACTTATTCACTTTTCTAAATACATATTACTTCTTAATGCATACCCTTAAAACTGAAACTCTTTCTTCTTTTCTTACTTTACTTATTCACTTTTCTAAAAACTTACTACTTTTCAAAGCATAGCCTTAAAACTGAAACTCTTTCTTCTTTTCTTACTTTACTTATTCACTTTTCTAAATACTTATTACTTCTAAGCATACTCCTTAAAACTGAAATTCTTTCTTCTTTTCTTAATTTACTTCCTCACTTTTCTAAATACTTATTACTTCTAAAGCATACCCTTAAAACTGAAACTCTATCTTCTTTTCTTACTTTACTTCCTCACTTTTCTAAATACTTATTACTTCTTAATGCATACTCCTTAAAACTGAAATTCTTTCTTCTTTTCTTACTTTACTTATTCACTTTTCTAAATACTTATTACTTCTTAATGCATACTCCTTAAAACTGAAACTCTTTCTTCTTTTCTTACTTTACTTCCTCACTTTTCTAAATACTTATTACTTCTCTAAGCATACCCTTAAAACTGAAACTCTTTCTTCATTTCTTACTTTACTTATTCACTTTTCTAAATACATATTACTTCTTAATGCATACTCCTTAAAACTGAAACTCTTTCTTCTTTTCTTACTTTACTTATTCACTTTTCTAAATACTTATTACTTCTAAGCATACTCCTTAAAACTGAAACTCTTTCTTCTTTTCTTACTTTACTTCCTCACTTTTCTAAATACTTTTACTTCTCTAAGCATACCCTTAAAACTGAAACTCTATCTTCTTTTCTTACTTTACTTATTCACTTTTCTAAATACTTATTACTTCTAAAGCATACCCTTAAAACTGAAATTCTTTCTTCTTTTCTTACTTTACTTATTCACTTTTCTAAATACTTATTACTTCTCAAAGCATACTCCTTAAAACTGAAACTCTTTCTTCTTTTCTTACTTTACTTCCTCACTTTTCTAAATACTTATTACTTCTTAATGCATACTCCTTAAAACTGAAACTCTTTCTTCTTTTCTTACTTTACTTATTCACTTTTCAAAATACTTATTACTTCTAAGCATACTCCTTAAAACTGAAACTCTTTCTTCTTTTCTTGCTTTACTTATTCACTTTTCTAAATACTTATTACTTCTCAAAGCATACTCCTTAAAACTGAAACTCTTTCTTCATTTCTTACTTTACTTATTCACTTTTCTAAATACATATTACTTCTTAATGCATACTCCTTAAAACTGAAACTCTTTCTTCTTTTCTTACTTTACTTATTCACTTTTCTAAATACTTATTACTTCTAAGCATACTCCTTAAAACTGAAACTCTTTCTTCTTTTCTTACTTTACTTCCTCACTTTTCTAAATACTTTTACTTCTCTAAGCATACCCTTAAAACTGAAACTCTATCTTCTTTTCTTACTTTACTTATTCACTTTTCTAAATACTTATTACTTCTAAAGCATACCCTTAAAACTGAAATTCTTTCTTCTTTTCTTACTTTACTTATTCACTTTTCTAAATACTTATTACTTCTCAAAGCATACTCCTTAAAACTGAAACTCTTTCTTCTTTTCTTACTTTACTTCCTCACTTTTCTAAATACTTATTACTTCTTAATGCATACTCCTTAAAACTGAAACTCTTTCTTCTTTTCTTACTTTACTTATTCACTTTTCAAAATACTTATTACTTCTAAGCATACTCCTTAAAACTGAAACTCTTTCTTCTTTTCTTGCTTTACTTATTCACTTTTCTAAATACTTATTACTTCTCAAAGCATACTCCTTAAAACTGAAACTCTTTCTTCTTTTCTTACTTTACTTATTCACTTTTCTAAATACTTATTACTTCTTAATGCATACTCCTTAAAACTGAAACTCTTTCTTCTTTTCTTACTTTACTTATTCACTTTTCTAAATACTTATTACTTCTAAGCATACTCCTTAAAACTGAAATTCTATCTTCTTTTCTTACTTTACTTATTCACTTTTCTAAATACTTATTACTTCTCAAAGCATACTCCTTAAAACTGAAACTCTTTCTTCTTTTCTTACTTTACTTATTCACTTTTCTAAATACTTATTACTTCTTAATGCATACTCCTTAAAACTGAAACTCTTTCTTCTTTTCTTACTTTACTTATTCACTTTTCTAAATACTTATTACTTCTCAAAGCATACCCTTAAAACTGAAATTCTATCTTCTTTTCTTACTTTACTTATTCACTTTTATAAATACTTATTACTTCTCGAAGCATACCCTTAAACTGAAATTCTATCTTTTTTTCTTACTTTACTTATTCACTTTTCTAAATACTTATTACTTCTAAGCATACTCCTTAAAACTGAAATTCTATCTTCTTTTCTTACTTTACTTATTCACTTTTCTAAATACTTATTACTTCTCGAAGCATACCCTTAAAACTGAAACTCTATCTTCTTTTCTTACTTTACTTATTCACTTTTCTAAATACTTATTACTTCTCGAAGCATACTCTTTAAAACTGAAATTCTTTCTTCTTTTCTTACTTTACTTCCTCACTTTTTTAAATACTTATTACTTCTCAAAGCATACTCCTTAAAACTGAAACTCTTTCTTCTTTTCTTACTTTACTTATTCACTTTTCTAAATACTTATTACTTCTTAATGCATACTCCTTAAAACTGAAACTCTTTCTTCTTTTCTTACTTTACTTATTCACTTTTCTAAATACTTTTACTTCTCTAAGCATACCCTTAAAACTGAAACTCTATCTTCTTTTCTTACTTTACTTATTCACTTTTCTAAATACTTATTACTTCTAAAGCATACCCTTAAAACTGAAATTCTTTCTTCTTTTCTTACTTTACTTATTCACTTTTCTAAATACTTATTACTTCTCTAAGCATACTCCTTAAAACTGAAACTCTTTCTTCTTTTCTTACTTTACTTATTCACTTTTCTAAATACTTTTACTTCTCTAAGCATACCCTTAAAACTGAAACTCTATCTTCTTTTCTTACTTTACTTATTCACTTTTCTAAATACTTATTACTTCTCAAAGCATACTCCTTAAAACTGAAACTCTTTCTTCTTTTCTTACTTTACTTATTCACTTTTCTAAATACTTATTACTTCTTAATGCATACTCCTTAAAACTGAAACTCTTTCTTCTTTTCTTACTTTACTTATTCACTTTTCTAAATACTTATTACTTCTAAGCATACTCCTTAAAACTGAAATTCTATCTTCTTTTCTTACTCTTCCTCACTTTTCTTACTTTTACTTACTTTACTTCTTTCTCACTTTTTATTCACTAAATACTTATTACTTCTCAAAGCATAAAAACTGCATACTCCACTTTTTAAAACTGAAAAAACTGAAACTCTTTCTTCTTTTCTTACTTTACTTCCTCACTTTTCTAAATACTTATTACTTCTTAATGCATACCCTTAAAACTGAAACTCTTTCTTCTTTTCTTACTTTACTTATTCACTTTTCTAAATACTTATTACTTCTTAATGCATACTCCTTAAAACTGAAACTCTTTCTTCTTTTTTTAATTTACTTATTCACTTTTATAAATACTTATTACTTCTCGAAGCATACCCTTAAACTGAAATTCTATCTTTTTTTCTTACTTTACTTATTCACTTTTCTAAATACTTTTACTTCTCTAAGCATACCCTTAAAACTGAAACTCTTTCTTCTTTTCTTACTTTACTTCCTCACTTTTCTAAATACTTATTACTTCTTAATGCATACTCCTTAAAACTGAAATTCTTTCTTCTTTTCTTACTTTACTTATTCACTTTTCTAAATACTTATTACTTCTAAGCATACCCTTAAAACTGAAATTCTATCTTCTTTTCTTACTTTACTTATTCACTTTTCTAAATACTTATTACTTCTCAAAGCATACTCCTTAAAACTGAAACTCTTTCTTCTTTTCTTACTTTACTTATTCACTTTTCTAAATACTTATTACTTCTTAATGCATACTCCTTAAAACTGAAACTCTTTCTTCTTTTCTTACTTTACTTATTCACTTTTCTAAATACTTTTACTTCTCTAAGCATACCCTTAAAACTGAAACTCTATCTTCTTTTCTTACTTTACTTATTCACTTTTCTAAATACTTATTACTTCTAAAGCATACCCTTAAAACTGAAATTCTTTCTTCTTTTCTTACTTTACTTATTCACTTTTCTAAATACATATTACTTCTTAATGCATACTCCTTAAAACTGAAACTCTTTCTTCTTTTCTTACTTTACTTATTCACTTTTCTAAATACTTTTACTTCTCTAAGCATACCTTTAAAACTGAAACTCTATATTCTTTTCTTACTTTACTTATTCACTTTTCTAAATACTTATTACTTCTCAAAGCATACTCCTTAAAACTGAAACTCTTTCTTCTTTTCTTACTTTACTTATTCACTTTTCTAAATACTTTTACTTCTCTAAGCATACCTTTAAAACTGAAACTCTATATTCTTTTCTTACTTTACTTCCTCACTTTTCTAAATACTTATTACTTCTAAGCATACTCCTTAAAACTGAAACTCTATATTCTTTTCTTACTTTACTTATTCACTTTTCTAAATACTTATTACTTCTCAAAGCATACTCTTAAAACTGAAACTCTTTCTTCTTTTCTTACTTTACTTATTCACTTTTCTAAATACTTATTACTTCTTAATGCATACCCTTAAAACTGAAACTCTTTCTTCTTTTCTTACTTTACTTATTCACTTTTCTAAATACTTATTTCTTCTCAAAGCATACTCCTTAAAACTGAAACTCTTTCTTCTTTTCTTACTTTACTTATTCACTTTTCTAAATACTTATTACTTCTTAATGCATACCCTTAAAACTGAAACTCTTTCTTCTTTTCTTACTTTACTTATTCACTTTTCTAAATGATTACTTCTAAAGCATACTCCTTAAAACTGAAACTCTTTCTTCTTTTCTTACTTTACTTCCTCACTTTTCTAAATACTTATTACTTCTAAGCATACTCCTTAAAACTGAAACTCTATATTCTTTTCTTACTTTACTTATTCACTTTTCTAAATACTTATTACTTCTCAAAGCATACCCTTAAAACTGAAACTGTTTCTTCTTTTCTTACTTTACTTATTCACTTTTCTAAATACTTATTACTTCTCAAAGCATACCCTTAAAACTGAAATTCTTTCTTCTTTTCTTACTTTACTTATTCACTTTTCTAAATACTTATTACTTCTTAATGCATACTCCTTAAAACTGAAACTCTTTCTTCTTTTCTTACTTTACTTCCTCACTTTTCTAAATACTTATTACTTCTTAATGCATACCCTTAAAACTGAAACTCTTTCTTCTTTTCTTACTTTACTTATTCACTTTTCTAAATACTTATTTCTTCTCAAAGCATACTCCTTAAAACTGAAACTCTTTCTTCTTTTCTTACTTTACTTATTCACTTTTCTAAATACTTATTACTTCTTAATGCATACCCTTAAAACTGAAACTCTTTCTTCTTTTCTTACTTTACTTATTCACTTTTCTAAATGATTACTTCTAAAGCATACTCCTTAAAACTGAAACTCTTTCTTCTTTTCTTACTTTACTTCCTCACTTTTCTAAATACTTATTACTTCTAAGCATACTCCTTAAAACTGAAACTCTATATTCTTTTCTTACTTTACTTATTCACTTTTCTAAATACTTATTACTTCTCAAAGCATACTCTTAAAACTGAAACTCTTTCTTCTTTTCTTACTTTACTTATTCACTTTTCTAAATACTTATTACTTCTTAATGCATACCCTTAAAACTGAAACTCTTTCTTCTTTTCTTACTTTACTTATTCACTTTTCTAAATACTTATTTCTTCTCAAAGCATACTCCTTAAAACTGAAACTCTTTCTTCTTTTCTTACTTTACTTATTCACTTTTCTAAATACTTATTACTTCTTAATGCATACCCTTAAAACTGAAACTCTTTCTTCTTTTCTTACTTTACTTATTCACTTTTCTAAATGATTACTTCTAAAGCATACTCCTTAAAACTGAAACTCTTTCTTCTTTTCTTACTTTACTTCCTCACTTTTCTAAATACTTATTACTTCTAAGCATACTCCTTAAAACTGAAACTCTATATTCTTTTCTTACTTTACTTATTCACTTTTCTAAATACTTATTACTTCTCAAAGCATACCCTTAAAACTGAAACTGTTTCTTCTTTTCTTACTTTACTTATTCACTTTTCTAAATACTTATTACTTCTCAAAGCATACTCCTTAAAACTGAAACTCTTTCTTCTTTTCTTACTTTACTTCCTCACTTTTCTAAATACTTATTACTTCTTAATGCATACTCCTTAAAACTGAAACTCTATCTTCTTTTCTTACTTTACTTATTCACTTTTCTAAATACTTACTACTTCTCAAAGCATACCCTTAAAACTGAAATTCTTTCTTCTTTTCTTACTTTACTTATTCACTTTTCTAAATACTTATTACTTCTCTAAGCATACTCCTTAAAACTGAAACTCTTTCTTCTTTTCTTACTTTACTTATTCACTTTTCTAAATACTTATTACTTCTTAATGCATACTCCTTAAAACTGAAACTCTTTCTTCTTTTCTTACTTTACTTATTCACTTTTCTAAATACTTATTACTTCTTAATGCATACTCCTTAAAACTGAAACTCTATCTTCTTTTCTTACTTTACTTATTCACTTTTCTAAATACTTATTTCTTCTCAAAGCATACCCCTAAAACTGAAATTCTTTCTTCTTTTCTTACTTTACTTCCTCACTTTTCTAAATACTTATTACTTCTTAATGCATACTCCTTAAAACTGAAACTCTATATTCTTTTCTTACTTTACTTATTCACTTTTCTAAATACTTTTACTTCTCTAAGCATACCCTTAAAACTGAAACTCTATATTCTTTTCTTACTTTACTTATTCACTTTTCTAAATACTTATTACTTCTCAAAGCATACCCCTAAAACTGAAATTCTTTCTTCTTTTCTTACTTTACTTCCTCACTTTTCTAAATACTTATTACTTCTTAATGCATACTCCTTAAAACTGAAACTCTTTCTTCTTTTCTTACTTTACTTATTCACTTTTCTAAATACATATTACTTCTCAAAGCATACCCTTAAAACTGAAACTCTATCTTCTTTTCTTAATTTACTTCTTCACTTTTCTAAATACTTATTACTTCTCGAAGCATACCCTTAAAACTGAAACTCTATCTTCTTTTCTTACTTTACTTATTCACTTTTCTAAATACTTATTTCTTCTCAAAGCATACCCCTAAAACTGAAACTCTTTCTTCTTTTCTTACTTTACTTATTCACTTTTCTAAATACTTATTACTTCTCAAAGCATACCCTTAAAACTGAAACTCTTTCTTCTTTTCTTACTTTACTTATTCACTTTTCTAAATACATATTACTTCTTAATGCATACTCCTTAAAACTGAAACTCTTTCTTCTTTTCTTACTTTACTTATTCACTTTTCTAAATACTTATTACTTCTAAAGCATACTCCTTAAAACTGAAACTCTATATTCTTTTCTTACTTTACTTATTCACTTTTCTAAAAACTTACTACTTCTTAATGCATACCCTTAAAACTGAAACTCTTTCTTCTTTTCTTACTTTACTTATTCACTTTTCTAAATACTTATTTCTTCTCAAAGCATACCCCTAAAACTGAAATTCTTTCTTCTTTTCTTACTTTACTTATTCACTTTTCTAAATACTTATTACTTCTAAAAGCATACCCTTAAAACTGAAACTCTTTCTTCTTTTCTTACTTTACTTATTCACTTTTCTAAAAACTTACTACTTCTCAAAGCATACTCCTTAAAACTGAAACTCTTTCTTCTTTTCTTACTTTACTTATTCACTTTTCTAAATACTTATTACTTCTAAAGCATACTCCTTAAAACTGAAACTCTTTCTTCTTTTCTTACTTTACTTATTCACTTTTCTAAATACTTATTACTTCTCAAAGCATACCCTTAAAACTGAAGCTCTATCTTCTTTTCTTACTTTACTTATTCACTTTTCTAAATACTTATTACTTCTCAAAGCATACCCTTAAAACTGAAACTCTTTCTTCTTTTCTTACTTTACTTCTTCACTTTTCTAAATACTTATTACTTCTCGAAGCATACCCTTAAAACTGAAATTCTATCTTTTTTTCTTACTTTACTTATTCACTTTTCTAAATACTTATTACTTCTCTAAGCATACCCTTAAAACTGAAACTCTTTCTTCTTTTCTTACTTTACTTCCTCACTTTTCTAAATACATATTACATCTTAATGCATACTCCTTAAAACTGAAACTCTTTCTTCTTTTCTTACTTTACTTATTCACTTTTCTAAATACTTATTACTTCTTAATGCATACCCTTAAAACTGAAACTCTTTCTTCTTTTCTTACTTTACTTCCTCACTTTTTTAAATACTTATTACTTCTTAATGCATACCCTTAAAACTGAAACTCTATATTCTTTTCTTACTTTACTTATTCACTTTTCTAAATACTTATTACTTCTTAATGCATACCCTTAAAACTGAAACTCTTTCTTCTTTTCTTACTTTACTTCTTCACTTTTCTAAATACTTATTACTTCTCGAAGCATACCCTTAAAACTGAAACTCTATATTCTTTTCTTACTTTACTTATTCACTTTTCTAAATACTTATTACTTCTAAAAGCATACCCTTAAAACTGAAACTCTATCTTCTTTTCTTACTTTACTTATTCACTTTTCTAAATACTTATTACTTCTAAAGCATACTCCTTAAAACTGAAACTCTATATTCTTTTCTTACTTTACTTATTCACTTTTCTAAATACTTATTACTTCTAAGCATACCCTTAAAACTGAAACTCTTTCTTCTTTTCTTACTTTACTTATTCACTTTTCTAAATACTTATTACTTCTAAATATACCCTTAAAACTGAAACTCTTTCTTCTTTTCTTACTTTACTTATTCACTTTTCTAAATACTTATTACTTCTCAAAGCATACCCTTAAAACTGAAACTCATTCTTCTTTTCTTACTTTACTTATTCACTTTTCTAAATACTTATTACTTCTAAGCATACTCCTTAAAACTGAAACTCTTTCTTCTTTTCTTACTTTACTTCCTCACTTTTCTAAATACTTATTACTTCTTAATGCATACCCTTAAAACTGAAACTCTTTCTTCTTTTCTTACTTTACTTCCTCACTTTTCTAAATACTTATTACTTCTCAAAGCATACCCTTAAAACTGAAACTCATTCTTCTTTTCTTACTTTACTTATTCACTTTTCTAAATACTTATTACTTCTCTAAGCATACCCTTAAAACTGAAACTCTTTCTTCTTTTCTTACTTTACTTATTCACTTTTCTAAATACTTATTACTTCTCTAAGCATACCCTTAAAACTGAAACTCTATCTTCTTTTCTTACTTTACTTATTCACTTTTCTAAATACTTATTACTTCTCAAAGCATACTCCTTAAAACTGAAACTCTTTCTTCTTTTCTTACTTTACTTCCTCACTTTTCTAAATACATATTACTTCTTAATGCATACTCCTTAAAACTGAAATTCTTTCTTCTTTTCTTACTTTACTTCCTCACTTTTCTAAATACTTATTACTTCTCAAAGCATACCCTTAAAACTGAAACTCATTCTTCTTTTCTTACTTTACTTATTCACTTTTCTAAATACTTATTACTTCTCTAAGCATACCCTTAAAACTGAAACTCTATATTCTTTTCTTACTTTACTTATTCACTTTTTTAAATACTTATTACTTCTCGAAGCATACCCTTAAAACTGAAACTCTATCTTCTTTTCTTACTTTACTTCCTCACTTTTCTAAATACATATTACTTCTTAATGCATACCCTTAAAACTGAAACTCTTTCTTCTTTTCTTACTTTACTTATTCACTTTTCTAAATACTTATTACTTCTCTAAATATACTCTTAAAACTGAAACTCTATCTTCTTTTCTTACTTTACTTATTCACTTTTCTAAATACTTATTACTTCTCTAAGCATACCCTTAAAACTGAAACTCTTTCTTCTTTTCTTACTTTACTTCCTCACTTTTTAAATACTTATTACTTCTTAATGCATACTCCTTAAAACTGAAACTCTTTCTTCTTTTCTTACTTTACTTATTCACTTTTCTAAATACTTATTACTTCTAAGCATACTCCTTAAAACTGAAATTCTTTCTTCTTTTCTTAATTTACTTCCTCACTTTTCTAAATACTTATTACTTCTAAAGCATACCCTTAAAACTGAAACTCTATCTTCTTTTCTTACTTTACTTATTCACTTTTCTAAATACTTATTACTTCTCTAAGCATACCCTTAAAACTGAAACTCTTTCTTCTTTTCTTACTTTACTTCCTCACTTTTCTAAATACTTATTACTTCTTAATGCATACTCCTTAAAACTGAAACTCTATATTCTTTTCTTACTTTACTTATTCACTTTTCTAAATACTTATTACTTCTCAAAGCATACCCTTAAAACTGAAACTCTATCTTCTTTTCTTACTTTACTTATTCACTTTTCTAAATACTTATTACTTCTAAAGCATACCCTTAAAACTGAAACTCTATCTTCTTTTCTTACTTTACTTATTCACTTTTCTAAATACTTATTACTTCTCTAAGCATACCCTTAAAACTGAAACTCTTTCTTCTTTTCTTACTTTACTTATTCACTTTTCTAAATACTTATTACTTCTTAATGCATACTCCTTAAAACTGAAACTCTTTCTTCTTTTCTTACTTTACTTATTCACTTTTCTAAATACTTATTACTTCTAAGCATACTCCTTAAAACTGAAATTCTTTCTTCTTTTCTTAATTTACTTCCTCACTTTTCTAAATACTTATTACTTCTCAAAGCATACCCTTAAAACTGAAACTCTATCTTCTTTTCTTACTTTACTTATTCACTTTTCTAAATACTTATTACTTCTCTAAGCATACCCTTAAAACTGAAACTCTTTCTTCTTTTCTTACTTTACTTCCTCACTTTTCTAAATACTTATTACTTCTTAATGCATACTCCTTAAAACTGAAACTCTATATTCTTTTCTTACTTTACTTATTCACTTTTCTAAATGATTACTTCTAAAGCATACTCCTTAAAACTGAAACTCTTTCTTCTTTTCTTACTTTACTTCCTCACTTTTCTAAATACTTATTACTTCTAAGCATACTCCTTAAAACTGAAACTCTATATTCTTTTCTTACTTTACTTATTCACTTTTCTAAATACTTATTACTTCTCAAAGCATACCCTTAAAACTGAAACTGTTTCTTCTTTTCTTACTTTACTTCCTCACTTTTCTAAATACTTATTACTTCTCAAAGCATACCCTTAAAACTGAAACTCATTCTTCTTTTCTTACTTTACTTATTCACTTTTCTAAATACTTATTACTTCTCAAAGCATACCCTTAAAACTGAAATTCTTTCTTCTTTTCTTACTTTACTTCCTCACTTTCTAAATACTTATTACTTCTTAATGCATACCCTTAAAACTGAAACTCTTTCTTCTTTTCTTACTTTACTTCCTCACTTTTCTAAATACTTATTACTTCTCAAAGCATACCCTTAAAACTGAAATTCTTTCTTCTTTTCTTACTTTACTTATTCACTTTTCTAAATACTTATTACTTCTAAGCATACCCTTAAAACTGAAACTCTTTCTTCTTTTCTTACTTTACTTATTCACTTTTCTAAATACTTATTACTTCTCTAAATATACCCTTAAAACTGAAACTCTTTCTTCTTTTCTTACTTTACTTATTCACTTTTCTAAATACTTATTACTTCTAAAAGCATACCCTTAAAACTGAAACTCTTTCTTCTTTTCTTACTTTACTTATTCACTTTTCTAAATACTTATTACTTCTCAAAGCATACCCTTAAAACTGAAGCTCTATCTTCTTTTCTTACTTTACTTCCTCACTTTTCTAAATACTTATTACTTCTCAAAGCATACTCTTTAAAACTGAAATTCTTTCTTCTTTTTTTGATTTACTTATTCAATTTTCTAAATACTTATTACTTCTCAAAGCATACCCTTAAAACTGAAATTCTTTCTTCTTTTCTTACTTTACTTATTCACTTTTCTAAATACTTATTACTTCTCGAAGCATACTCTTTAAAACTGAAATTCTTTCTTCTTTTTTTGATTTACTTATTCAATTTTCTAAATACTTATTACTTCTTAATGCATACCCTTAAAACTGAAATTCTTTCTTCTTTTCTTACTTTACTTCCTCACTTTTTTAAATACTTATTACTTCTTAATGCATACTCTTAAAACTGAAACTCTATATTCTTTTCTTACTTTACTTCTTCACTTTTCTAAATACTTATTACTTCTCGAAGCATACCCTTAAAACTGAAATTCTATCTTTTTTTCTTACTTTACTTATTCACTTTTCTAAATACTTATTACTTCTCTAAGCATACCCTTAAAACTGAAACTCTTTCTTCTTTTCTTGCTTTACTTATTCACTTTTCTAAATACTTATTACTTCTCAAAGCATACTCCTTAAAACTGAAACTCTTTCTTCTTTTCTTACTTTACTTATTCACTTTTTAAATACTTATTACTTCTTAATGCATACTCCTTAAAACTGAAACTCTATCTTCTTTTCTTACTTTAATTATTCACTTTTCTAAATACTTATTACTTCTCTAAATATACCCTTAAAACTGAAATTCTTTCTTCTTTTCTTACTTTACTTCCTCACTTTTCTAAATACTTATTACTTCTAAAGCATACCCTTAAAACTGAAATTCTTTCTTCTTTTCTTACTTTACTTCCTCACTTTTTTAAATACTTATTACTTCTTAATGCATACCCTTAAAACTGAAACTCTATCTTCTTTTCTTACTTTACTTATTCACTTTTCTAAATACTTATTACTTCTCAAAGCATACCCTTAAAACTGAAACTCTTTCTTCTTTTCTTACTTTACTTCCTCACTTTTCTAAATACTTATTACTTCTAAAGCATACCCTTAAAACTGAAATTCTTTCTTCTTTTCTTACTTTACTTCCTCACTTTTTTAAATACTTATTACTTCTTAATGCATACCCTTAAAACTGAAACTCTATCTTCTTTTCTTACTTTACTTATTCACTTTTCTAAATACTTATTACTTCTCTAAATATACCCTTAAAACTGAAATTCTTTCTTCTTTTCTTACTTTACTTCCTCACTTTTCTAAATACTTATTACTTCTAAAGCATACCCTTAAAACTGAAATTCTTTCTTCTTTTCTTACTTTACTTCCTCACTTTTCTAAATACTTATTACTTCTTAATGCATACCCTTAAAACTGAAACTCTATCTTCTTTTCTTACTTTACTTATTCACTTTTCTAAATACTTATTACTTCTCAAAGCATACCCTTAAAACTGAAACTCTATCTTCTTTTCTTACTTTACTTATTCACTTTTCTAAATACTTATTACTTCTAAAGCATACCCTTAAAACTGAAACTCTTTCTTCTTTTCTTACTTTACTTCCTCACTTTTTAAATACTTATTACTTCTTAATGCATACTCCTTAAAACTGAAACTCTTTCTTCTTTTCTTACTTTACTTATTCACTTTTCTAAATACTTATTACTTCTCTAAATATACCCTTAAAACTGAAATTCTTTCTTCTTTTCTTACTTTAATTCCTCACTTTTCTAAATACTTATTACTTCTAAAGCATACCCTTAAAACTGAAACTCTATCTTCTTTTCTTACTTTACTTATTCACTTTTCTAAATACTTATTACTTCTCAAAGCATACCCTTAAAACTGAAACTCTATCTTCTTTTCTTACTTTACTTATTCACTTTTCTAAATACATATTACTTCTTAATGCATACTCCTTAAAACTGAAACTCTTTCTTCTTTTCTTACTTTACTTATTCACTTTTCTAAATACTTATTACTTCTAAAGCATACTCCTTAAAACTGAAACTCTTTCTTCTTTTCTTACTTTACTTCCTCACTTTTCTAAATACTTATTACTTCTAAGCATACTCCTTAAAACTGAAATTCTTTCTTCTTTTCTTAATTTACTTCCTCACTTTTCTAAATACTTATTACTTCTAAAGCATACCCTTAAAACTGAAACTCTATCTTCTTTTCTTACTTTACTTATTCACTTTTCTAAATACTTATTACTTCTCAAAGCATACCCTTAAAACTGAAATTCTTTCTTCTTTTCTTACTTTACTTATTCACTTTTCTAAATACTTATTACTTCTCAAAGCATATTACTTAAAACTGAAATTCTTTCTTCTTTTTTTAATTTACTTATTCAATTTTCTAAATACTTATTACTTCTAAGGCATACCCTTAAAACTGAAACTCTATCTTCTTTTCTTACTTTACTTCTTCACTTTTCTAAATACTTATTACTTCTCAAAGCATACTCCTTAAAACTGAAATTCTTTCTTCTTTTCTTAATTTACTTCCTCACTTTTCTAAATACTTATTACTTCTAAAGCATACCCTTAAAACTGAAACTCTATCTTCTTTTCTTACTTTACTTATTCACTTTTCTAAATACTTATTACTTCTCAAAGCATACCCTTAAAACTGAAATTCTTTCTTCTTTTC
>CAMPDV010006045.1:0-21143 GCA_946699065.1 Loxodes magnus | reverse complement strand
TACAAAAACTTATCATTAGATATTCTTTCTTACTTTACTTCTTCACTTTTCTAAATACTATTACTTCTCAAAGCATACTCCATTAACTTATTATTAGATATTCTTTTCTTACTTTACTTCTTCACTTTTCTAAATACTTATTACTTCTCAAAGCATACTCCTTAAAACTGAAATTCTATTTTCTTTTCTTACTTTACTTCTTCACTTTTCTAAATACTTATTACTTCTCAAAGCATACTCCTTAAAACTGAAATTCTATCTTCTTTTCTTACTTTACTTCTTCACTTTTCTATAGGCTAACTTTCATCTACAAGCATATCTTGACAAACCGAATACAGATTCGTAATTTTTATATTATTACTACATTTGGATATTCAAGCTTATATTTTAGTGCTTGCTACAAAAACTTATCATTAGATATTCTTTTCTTACTTTACTTCTTCACTTTTTCTAAATACTTATTACTTCTCAAAGCATACTCCATTAACTTATTATTAGATATTCTTTTCTTACTTACTTCTTCACTTTTTCTAAATACTTATTACTTCTCAAAGCATACTCCTTAAAACTGAAATTCTATCTTCTTTTCTTACTTTTACTTCTTCACTTTTCTAAATACTTATTACTTGTCAAAGCATTCTCCTTAAAACTGAAATTGCATCTTCTTTTCTTACTTTACTTCTTCACTTTTCTAAATACTTATTACTTCTCAAAGCATACTCCTTAAAACTGAAATTCTATCTTCTTTTCTTACTTTACTTCTTCACTTTTCTATAGGCTAACTTTCATCTACAAGCATATCTTGACAAACCGAATACAGATTCGTAATTTTTATATTATTACTAACATTTTGGATATTCAAGCTTATATTTTAGTGCTTGCTACAAAAAACTTATCATTAGATATTCTTTTCTTACTTTACTTCTTCACTTTTCTAAATACTTATTACTTCTCAAAGCATACTCCATTAACTTATTATTAGATATTCTTTTCTTACTTTACTTCTTCACTTTTCTAAATACTTATTACTTCTCAAAGCATACTCCTTAAAACTGAAATTCTATTTTCTTTTCTTACTTTACTTCTTCACTTTTCTAAATACTTATTACTTCTCAAAGCATACTCCTTAAAACTGAAATTCTATCTTCGTTTCTTACTTTACTTCTTCACTTTTCTATAGGCTAACTTTCATCTACAAGCATATCTTGACAAACCGAATACAGATTCGTAATTTTTATATTATTACTAACATTTTGTATATTCAAGCTTATATTTTAGTGCTTGCTACAAAAACTTATCATTAGATATTCTTTTCTTACTTACTTCTTCACTTTTCTAAATACTTATTACTTCTCAAAGCATACTCCATTAACTTATCATTAGATATTCTTTTCTTACTTTACTTCTTCACTTTTCTAAATACTTATTACTTCTCAAAAGCATACTCCTTAAAACTGAAATTCTATTTTCTTTTCTTACTTTACTTCTTCACTTTCTAAATACTTATTACTTCTCAAAGCATACTCCTTAAAACTGAAATTCTATCTTCTTTTCTTACTTTACTTCTTCACTTTTCTATAGGCTAACTTTCATCTACAAGCATATCTTGACAAACCGAATACAGATTCGTAATTTTTATATTATTACTAACATTTTGTATATTCAAGCTTATATTTTAGTGCTTGCTACAAAAACTTATCATTAGATTCTTTTCTTACTTTACTTCTTCACTTTTCTAAATACTTATTACTTCTCAAAGCATACTCCATTAACTTATTATTAGATATTCTTTTCTTACTTTACTTCTTCACTTTTCTAAATACTTATTACTTCTCAAAGCATACTCCTTAAAACTGAAATTCTATCTTCTTTTCTTACTTTACTTCTTCACTTTTCTATAGGCTAACTTTCATCTACAAGCATATCTTGACAAACCGAATACAGATTCGTAATTTTTATATTATTACTAACATTTTGGATATTCAAGCTTATATTTTAATGCTTGCTACAAAAACTTATCATTAGATATTCTTTTTCTTACTTTACTTCTTCACTTTTCTAAATACTTATTACTTCTCAAAGCATACTCCTTAAAACTGAAATTCTATTTTCTTTTTCTTACTTTACTTCTTCACTTTTCTAAATACTTATTACTTCTCAAAGCATACTCCTTAAAACTGAAATTCTATCTTCTTTTCTTACTTTACTTCTTCACTTTTCTATAGGCTAACTTTCATCTACAAGCATATCTTGACAAACCGAATACAGATTCGTAATTTTTATTTATTACTAACATTTTGTATATTCAAGCTTATATTTTAGTGCTTGCTACAAAAACTTATCATTAGATATTCTTTTCTTACTTTACTTCTTCACTTTTCTAAATACTTATTACTTCTCAAAGCATACTCCATTAACTTATTATTAGATATTCTTTCTTACTTTACTTCTTCACTTTTCTAAATACTTATTACTTCTCAAAGCATACTCCTTAAAACTGAAATTCTATCTCTTTTCTACTTTACTTCTTCACTTTTCTAAATACTTATTACTTGTCAAAGCATTCTCCTTAAAACTGAAATTGCATCTTCTTTTCTTACTTTACTTCTTCACTTTTCTAAATACTTATTACTTCTCAAAGCATACTCCTTAAAACTGAAATTCTATCTTCTTTTCTTACTTTACTTCTTCACTTTTCTATAGGCTAACTTTCATCTACAAGCATATCTTGACAAACCGAATACAGATTCGTAATTTTTATATTATTACTAACATTTTGGATATTCAAGCTTATATTTTAGTGCTTGCTACAAAAACTTATCATTAGATATTCTTTTCTTACTTTACTTCTTCACTTTTCTAAATACTTATTACTTCTCAAAGCATACTCCATTAACTTATTATTAGATATTCTTTTCTTACTTTACTTCTTCACTTTTCTAAATACTTATTACTTCTCAAAGCATACTCCTTAAAACTGAAATTCTATTTTCTTTTCTTACTTTACTTCTTCACTTTTCTAAATACTTATTACTTCTCAAAGCATACTCCTTAAAACTGAAATTCTATCTTCTTTTCTTACTTTACTTCTTCACTTTTCTATAGGCTAACTTTCATCTACAAGCATATCTTGACAAACCGAATACAGATTCGTAATTTTTATATTATTACTAACATTTTGGATATTCAAGCTTATATTTTAGTGCTTGCTACAAAAACTTATCATTAGATATTCTTTTCTTACTTTACTTCTTCACTTTTCTAAATACTTATTACTTCTCAAAGCATACTCCATTAACTTATTATTAGATATTCTTTTCTTACTTTACTTCTTCACTTTTCTAAATACTTATTACTTCTCAAAGCATACTCCTTAAAACTGAAATTCTATCTTCTTTTCTTACTTTACTTCTTCACTTTTCTAAATACTTATTACTTGTCAAAGCATTCTCCTTAAAACTGAAATTGCATCTTCTTTTCTTACTTTACTTCTTCACTTTTCTAAATACTTATTACTTCTCAAAGCATACTCCTTAAAACTGAAATTCTATCTTCTTTTCTTACTTTACTTCTTCACTTTTCTATAGGCTAACTTTCATCTACAAGCATATCTTGACAAACCGAATACAGATTCGTAATTTTTATATTATTACTAACATTTTGGATATTCAAGCTTATATTTTAGTGCTTGCTACAAAAACTTATCATTAGATATTCTTTTCTTACTTTACTTCTTCACTTTTCTAAATACTTATTACTTCTCAAAGCATACTCCATTAACTTATTATTAGATATTCTTTTCTTACTTTACTTCTTCACTTTTCTAAATACTTATTACTTCTCAAAGCATACTCCTTAAAACTGAAATTCTATTTTCTTTTCTTACTTTACTTCTTCACTTTTCTAAATACTTATTACTTCTCAAAGCATACTCCTTAAAACTGAAATTCTATCTTCTTTTCTTACTTTACTTCTTCACTTTTCTATAGGCTAACTTTCATCTACAAGCATATCTTGACAAACCGAATACAGATTCGTAATTTTTATATTATTACTAACATTTTGGATATTCAAGCTTATATTTTAGTGCTTGCTACAAAAACTTATCATTAGATATTCTTTTCTTACTTTACTTCTTCACTTTTCTAAATACTTATTACTTCTCAAAGCATACTCCATTAACTTATTATTAGATATTCTTTTCTTACTTTACTTCTTCACTTTTCTAAATACTTATTACTTCTCAAAGCATACTCCTTAAAACTGAAATTCTATCTTCTTTTCTTACTTTACTTCTTCACTTTTCTAAATACTTATTACTTGTCAAAGCATTCTCCTTAAAACTGAAATTGCATCTTCTTTTCTTACTTTACTTCTTCACTTTTCTAAATACTTATTACTTCTCAAAGCATACTCCTTAAAACTGAAATTCTATCTTCTTTTCTTACTTTACTTCTTCACTTTTCTATAGGCTAACTTTCATCTACAAGCATATCTTGACAAACCGAATACAGATTCGTAATTTTTATATTATTACTAACATTTTGGATATTCAAGCTTATATTTTAGTGCTTGCTACAAAAACTTATCATTAGATATTCTTTTCTTACTTTACTTCTTCACTTTTCTAAATACTTATTACTTCTCAAAGCATACTCCATTAACTTATTATTAGATATTCTTTTCTTACTTTACTTCTTCACTTTTCTAAATACTTATTACTTCTCAAAGCATACTCCTTAAAACTGAAATTCTATTTTCTTTTCTTACTTTACTTCTTCACTTTTCTAAATACTTATTACTTCTCAAAGCATACTCCTTAAAACTGAAATTCTATCTTCTTTTCTTACTTTACTTCTTCACTTTTCTATAGGCTAACTTTCATCTACAAGCATATCTTGACAAACCGAATACAGATTCGTAATTTTTATATTATTACTAACATTTTGTATATTCAAGCTTATATTTTAGTGCTTGCTACAAAAACTTATCATTAGATATTCTTTTCTTACTTTACTTCTTCACTTTTCTAAATACTTATTACTTCTCAAAGCATACTCCATTAACTTATCATTAGATATTCTTTTCTTACTTTACTTCTTCACTTTTCTAAATACTTATTACTTCTCAAAGCATACTCCTTAAAACTGAAATTCTATTTTCTTTTCTTACTTTACTTCTTCACTTTTCTAAATACTTATTACTTCTCAAAGCATACTCCTTAAAACTGAAATTCTATCTTCTTTTCTTACTTTACTTCTTCACTTTTCTATAGGCTAACTTTCATCTACAAGCATATCTTGACAAACCGAATACAGATTCGTAATTTTTATATTATTACTAACATTTTGTATATTCAAGCTTATATTTTAGTGCTTGCTACAAAAACTTATCATTAGATATTCTTTTCTTACTTTACTTCTTCACTTTTCTAAATACTTATTACTTCTCAAAGCATACTCCATTAACTTATTATTAGATATTCTTTTCTTACTTTACTTCTTCACTTTTCTAAATACTTATTACTTCTCAAAGCATACTCCTTAAAACTGAAATTCTATCTTCTTTTCTTACTTTACTTCTTCACTTTTCTATAGGCTAACTTTCATCTACAAGCATATCTTGACAAACCGAATACAGATTCGTAATTTTTATATTATTACTAACATTTTGGATATTCAAGCTTATATTTTAATGCTTGCTACAAAAACTTATCATTAGATATTCTTTTCTTACTTTACTTCTTCACTTTTCTAAATACTTATTACTTCTCAAAGCATACTCCTTAAAACTGAAATTCTATTTTCTTTTCTTACTTTACTTCTTCACTTTTCTAAATACTTATTACTTCTCAAAGCATACTCCTTAAAACTGAAATTCTATCTTCTTTTCTTACTTTACTTCTTCACTTTTCTATAGGCTAACTTTCATCTACAAGCATATCTTGACAAACCGAATACAGATTCGTAATTTTTATATTATTACTAACATTTTGTATATTCAAGCTTATATTTTAGTGCTTGCTACAAAAACTTATCATTAGATATTCTTTTCTTACTTTACTTCTTCACTTTTCTAAATACTTATTACTTCTCAAAGCATACTCCATTAACTTATCATTAGATATTCTTTTCTTACTTTACTTCTTCACTTTTCTAAATACTTATTACTTCTCAAAGCATACTCCTTAAAACTGAAATTCTATTTTCTTTTCTTACTTTACTTCTTCACTTTTCTAAATACTTATTACTTCTCAAAGCATACTCCTTAAAACTGAAATTCTATCTTCTTTTCTTACTTTACTTCTTCACTTTTCTATAGGCTAACTTTCATCTACAAGCATATCTTGACAAACCGAATACAGATTCGTAATTTTTATATTATTACTAACATTTTGTATATTCAAGCTTATATTTTAGTGCTTGCTACAAAAACTTATCATTAGATATTCTTTTCTTACTTTACTTCTTCACTTTTCTAAATACTTATTACTTCTCAAAGCATACTCCATTAACTTATTATTAGATATTCTTTTCTTACTTTACTTCTTCACTTTTCTAAATACTTATTACTTCTCAAAGCATACTCCTTAAAACTGAAATTCTATCTTCTTTTCTTACTTTACTTCTTCACTTTTCTATAGGCTAACTTTCATCTACAAGCATATCTTGACAAACCGAATACAGATTCGTAATTTTTATATTATTACTAACATTTTGGATATTCAAGCTTATATTTTAATGCTTGCTACAAAAACTTATCATTAGATATTCTTTTCTTACTTTACTTCTTCACTTTTCTAAATACTTATTACTTCTCAAAGCATACTCCTTAAAACTGAAATTCTATTTTCTTTTCTTACTTTACTTCTTCACTTTTCTAAATACTTATTACTTCTCAAAGCATACTCCTTAAAACTGAAATTCTATCTTCTTTTCTTACTTTACTTCTTCACTTTTCTATAGGCTAACTTTCATCTACAAGCATATCTTGACAAACCGAATACAGATTCGTAATTTTTATATTATTACTAACATTTTGTATATTCAAGCTTATATTTTAGTGCTTGCTACAAAAACTTATCATTAGATATTCTTTTCTTACTTTACTTCTTCACTTTTCTAAATACTTATTACTTCTCAAAGCATACTCCATTAACTTATTATTAGATATTCTTTTCTTACTTTACTTCTTCACTTTTCTAAATACTTATTACTTCTCAAAGCATACTCCTTAAAACTGAAATTCTATCTTCTTTTCTTACTTTACTTCTTCACTTTTCTAAATACTTATTACTTGTCAAAGCATTCTCCTTAAAACTGAAATTGCATCTTCTTTTCTTACTTTACTTCTTCACTTTTCTAAATACTTATTACTTCTCAAAGCATACTCCTTAAAACTGAAATTCTATCTTCTTTTCTTACTTTACTTCTTCACTTTTCTATAGGCTAACTTTCATCTACAAGCATATCTTGACAAACCGAATACAGATTCGTAATTTTTATATTATTACTAACATTTTGGATATTCAAGCTTATATTTTAGTGCTTGCTACAAAAACTTATCATTAGATATTCTTTTCTTACTTTACTTCTTCACTTTTCTAAATACTTATTACTTCTCAAAGCATACTCCATTAACTTATTATTAGATATTCTTTTCTTACTTTACTTCTTCACTTTTCTAAATACTTATTACTTCTCAAAGCATACTCCTTAAAACTGAAATTCTATTTTCTTTTCTTACTTTACTTCTTCACTTTTCTAAATACTTATTACTTCTCAAAGCATACTCCTTAAAACTGAAATTCTATCTTCTTTTCTTACTTTACTTCTTCACTTTTCTATAGGCTAACTTTCATCTACAAGCATATCTTGACAAACCGAATACAGATTCGTAATTTTTATATTATTACTAACATTTTGGATATTCAAGCTTATATTTTAGTGCTTGCTACAAAAACTTATCATTAGATATTCTTTTCTTACTTTACTTCTTCACTTTTCTAAATACTTATTACTTCTCAAAGCATACTCCATTAACTTATTATTAGATATTCTTTTCTTACTTTACTTCTTCACTTTTCTAAATACTTATTACTTCTCAAAGCATACTCCATTAACTTATTATTAGATATTCTTTTCTTACTTTACTTCTTCACTTTTCTAAATACTTATTACTTGTCAAAGCATTCTCCTTAAAACTGAAATTGCATCTTCTTTTCTTACTTTACTTCTTCACTTTTCTAAATACTTATTACTTCTCAAAGCATACTCCTTAAAACTGAAATTCTATCTTCTTTTCTTACTTTACTTCTTCACTTTTCTATAGGCTAACTTTCATCTACAAGCATATCTTGACAAACCGAATACAGATTCGTAATTTTTATATTATTACTAACATTTTGGATATTCAAGCTTATATTTTAGTGCTTGCTACAAAAACTTATCATTAGATATTCTTTTCTTACTTTACTTCTTCACTTTTCTAAATACTTATTACTTCTCAAAGCATACTCCATTAACTTATTATTAGATATTCTTTTCTTACTTTACTTCTTCACTTTTCTAAATACTTATTACTTCTCAAAGCATACTCCTTAAAACTGAAATTCTATTTTCTTTTCTTACTTTACTTCTTCACTTTTCTAAATACTTATTACTTCTCAAAGCATACTCCTTAAAACTGAAATTCTATCTTCTTTTCTTACTTTACTTCTTCACTTTTCTATAGGCTAACTTTCATCTACAAGCATATCTTGACAAACCGAATACAGATTCGTAATTTTTATATTATTACTAACATTTTGTATATTCAAGCTTATATTTTAGTGCTTGCTACAAAAACTTATCATTAGATATTCTTTTCTTACTTTACTTCTTCACTTTTCTAAATACTTATTACTTCTCAAAGCATACTCCATTAACTTATCATTAGATATTCTTTTCTTACTTTACTTCTTCACTTTTCTAAATACTTATTACTTCTCAAAGCATACTCCTTAAAACTGAAATTCTATTTTCTTTTCTTACTTTACTTCTTCACTTTTCTAAATACTTATTACTTCTCAAAGCATACTCCTTAAAACTGAAATTCTATCTTCTTTTCTTACTTTACTTCTTCACTTTTCTATAGGCTAACTTTCATCTACAAGCATATCTTGACAAACCGAATACAGATTCGTAATTTTTATATTATTACTAACATTTTGTATATTCAAGCTTATATTTTAGTGCTTGCTACAAAAACTTATCATTAGATATTCTTTTCTTACTTTACTTCTTCACTTTTCTAAATACTTATTACTTCTCAAAGCATACTCCATTAACTTATTATTAGATATTCTTTTCTTACTTTACTTCTTCACTTTTCTAAATACTTATTACTTCTCAAAGCATACTCCTTAAAACTGAAATTCTATCTTCTTTTCTTACTTTACTTCTTCACTTTTCTATAGGCTAACTTTCATCTACAAGCATATCTTGACAAACCGAATACAGATTCGTAATTTTTATATTATTACTAACATTTTGGATATTCAAGCTTATATTTTAATGCTTGCTACAAAAACTTATCATTAGATATTCTTTTCTTACTTTACTTCTTCACTTTTCTAAATACTTATTACTTCTCAAAGCATACTCCTTAAAACTGAAATTCTATTTTCTTTTCTTACTTTACTTCTTCACTTTTCTAAATACTTATTACTTCTCAAAGCATACTCCTTAAAACTGAAATTCTATCTTCTTTTCTTACTTTACTTCTTCACTTTTCTATAGGCTAACTTTCATCTACAAGCATATCTTGACAAACCGAATACAGATTCGTAATTTTTATATTATTACTAACATTTTGTATATTCAAGCTTATATTTTAGTGCTTGCTACAAAAACTTATCATTAGATATTCTTTTCTTACTTTACTTCTTCACTTTTCTAAATACTTATTACTTCTCAAAGCATACTCCATTAACTTATTATTAGATATTCTTTTCTTACTTTACTTCTTCACTTTTCTAAATACTTATTACTTCTCAAAGCATACTCCTTAAAACTGAAATTCTATCTTCTTTTCTTACTTTACTTCTTCACTTTTCTAAATACTTATTACTTGTCAAAGCATTCTCCTTAAAACTGAAATTGCATCTTCTTTTCTTACTTTACTTCTTCACTTTTCTAAATACTTATTACTTCTCAAAGCATACTCCTTAAAACTGAAATTCTATCTTCTTTTCTTACTTTACTTCTTCACTTTTCTATAGGCTAACTTTCATCTACAAGCATATCTTGACAAACCGAATACAGATTCGTAATTTTTATATTATTACTAACATTTTGGATATTCAAGCTTATATTTTAGTGCTTGCTACAAAAACTTATCATTAGATATTCTTTTCTTACTTTACTTCTTCACTTTTCTAAATACTTATTACTTCTCAAAGCATACTCCATTAACTTATTATTAGATATTCTTTTCTTACTTTACTTCTTCACTTTTCTAAATACTTATTACTTCTCAAAGCATACTCCTTAAAACTGAAATTCTATTTTCTTTTCTTACTTTACTTCTTCACTTTTCTAAATACTTATTACTTCTCAAAGCATACTCCTTAAAACTGAAATTCTATCTTCTTTTCTTACTTTACTTCTTCACTTTTCTATAGGCTAACTTTCATCTACAAGCATATCTTGACAAACCGAATACAGATTCGTAATTTTTATATTATTACTAACATTTTGGATATTCAAGCTTATATTTTAGTGCTTGCTACAAAAACTTATCATTAGATATTCTTTTCTTACTTTACTTCTTCACTTTTCTAAATACTTATTACTTCTCAAAGCATACTCCATTAACTTATTATTAGATATTCTTTTCTTACTTTACTTCTTCACTTTTCTAAATACTTATTACTTCTCAAAGCATACTCCATTAACTTATTATTAGATATTCTTTTCTTACTTTACTTCTTCACTTTTCTAAATACTTATTACTTGTCAAAGCATTCTCCTTAAAACTGAAATTGCATCTTCTTTTCTTACTTTACTTCTTCACTTTTCTAAATACTTATTACTTCTCAAAGCATACTCCTTAAAACTGAAATTCTATCTTCTTTTCTTACTTTACTTCTTCACTTTTCTATAGGCTAACTTTCATCTACAAGCATATCTTGACAAACCGAATACAGATTCGTAATTTTTATATTATTACTAACATTTTGGATATTCAAGCTTATATTTTAGTGCTTGCTACAAAAACTTATCATTAGATATTCTTTTCTTACTTTACTTCTTCACTTTTCTAAATACTTATTACTTCTCAAAGCATACTCCATTAACTTATTATTAGATATTCTTTTCTTACTTTACTTCTTCACTTTTCTAAATACTTATTACTTCTCAAAGCATACTCCTTAAAACTGAAATTCTATTTTCTTTTCTTACTTTACTTCTTCACTTTTCTAAATACTTATTACTTCTCAAAGCATACTCCTTAAAACTGAAATTCTATCTTCTTTTCTTACTTTACTTCTTCACTTTTCTATAGGCTAACTTTCATCTACAAGCATATCTTGACAAACCGAATACAGATTCGTAATTTTTATATTATTACTAACATTTTGTATATTCAAGCTTATATTTTAGTGCTTGCTACAAAAACTTATCATTAGATATTCTTTTCTTACTTTACTTCTTCACTTTTCTAAATACTTATTACTTCTCAAAGCATACTCCATTAACTTATTATTAGATATTCTTTTCTTACTTTACTTCTTCACTTTTCTAAATACTTATTACTTCTCAAAGCATACTCCTTAAAACTGAAATTCTATCTTCTTTTCTTACTTTACTTCTTCACTTTTCTATAGGCTAACTTTCATCTACAAGCATATCTTGACAAACCGAATACAGATTCGTAATTTTTATATTATTACTAACATTTTGGATATTCAAGCTTATATTTTAATGCTTGCTACAAAAACTTATCATTAGATATTCTTTTCTTACTTTACTTCTTCACTTTTCTAAATACTTATTACTTCTCAAAGCATACTCCTTAAAACTGAAATTCTATTTTCTTTTCTTACTTTACTTCTTCACTTTTCTAAATACTTATTACTTCTCAAAGCATACTCCTTAAAACTGAAATTCTATCTTCTTTTCTTACTTTACTTCTTCACTTTTCTATAGGCTAACTTTCATCTACAAGCATATCTTGACAAACCGAATACAGATTCGTAATTTTTATATTATTACTAACATTTTGGATATTCAAGCTTATATTTTAGTGCTTGCTACAAAAACTTATCATTAGATATTCTTTTCTTACTTTACTTCTTCACTTTTCTAAATACTTATTACTTCTCAAAGCATACTCCATTAACTTATTATTAGATATTCTTTTCTTACTTTACTTCTTCACTTTTCTAAATACTTATTACTTCTCAAAGCATACTCCTTAAAACTGAAATTCTATCTTCTTTTCTTACTTTACTTCTTCACTTTTCTAAATACTTATTACTTGTCAAAGCATTCTCCTTAAAACTGAAATTGCATCTTCTTTTCTTACTTTACTTCTTCACTTTTCTAAATACTTATTACTTCTCAAAGCATACTCCTTAAAACTGAAATTCTATCTTCTTTTCTTACTTTACTTCTTCACTTTTCTATAGGCTAACTTTCATCTACAAGCATATCTTGACAAACCGAATACAGATTCGTAATTTTTATATTATTACTAACATTTTGGATATTCAAGCTTATATTTTAGTGCTTGCTACAAAAACTTATCATTAGATATTCTTTTCTTACTTTACTTCTTCACTTTTCTAAATACTTATTACTTCTCAAAGCATACTCCATTAACTTATTATTAGATATTCTTTTCTTACTTTACTTCTTCACTTTTCTAAATACTTATTACTTCTCAAAGCATACTCCTTAAAACTGAAATTCTATTTTCTTTTCTTACTTTACTTCTTCACTTTTCTAAATACTTATTACTTCTCAAAGCATACTCCTTAAAACTGAAATTCTATCTTCTTTTCTTACTTTACTTCTTCACTTTTCTATAGGCTAACTTTCATCTACAAGCATATCTTGACAAACCGAATACAGATTCGTAATTTTTATATTATTACTAACATTTTGTATATTCAAGCTTATATTTTAGTGCTTGCTACAAAAACTTATCATTAGATATTCTTTTCTTACTTTACTTCTTCACTTTTCTAAATACTTATTACTTCTCAAAGCATACTCCATTAACTTATTATTAGATATTCTTTTCTTACTTTACTTCTTCACTTTTCTAAATACTTATTACTTCTCAAAGCATACTCCTTAAAACTGAAATTCTATCTTCTTTTCTTACTTTACTTCTTCACTTTTCTATAGGCTAACTTTCATCTACAAGCATATCTTGACAAACCGAATACAGATTCGTAATTTTTATATTATTACTAACATTTTGGATATTCAAGCTTATATTTTAATGCTTGCTACAAAAACTTATCATTAGATATTCTTTTCTTACTTTACTTCTTCACTTTTCTAAATACTTATTACTTCTCAAAGCATACTCCTTAAAACTGAAATTCTATTTTCTTTTCTTACTTTACTTCTTCACTTTTCTAAATACTTATTACTTCTCAAAGCATACTCCTTAAAACTGAAATTCTATCTTCTTTTCTTACTTTACTTCTTCACTTTTCTATAGGCTAACTTTCATCTACAAGCATATCTTGACAAACCGAATACAGATTCGTAATTTTTATATTATTACTAACATTTTGGATATTCAAGCTTATATTTTAGTGCTTGCTACAAAAACTTATCATTAGATATTCTTTTCTTACTTTACTTCTTCACTTTTCTAAATACTTATTACTTCTCAAAGCATACTCCATTAACTTATTATTAGATATTCTTTTCTTACTTTACTTCTTCACTTTTCTAAATACTTATTACTTCTCAAAGCATACTCCTTAAAACTGAAATTCTATCTTCTTTTCTTACTTTACTTCTTCACTTTTCTAAATACTTATTACTTGTCAAAGCATTCTCCTTAAAACTGAAATTGCATCTTCTTTTCTTACTTTACTTCTTCACTTTTCTAAATACTTATTACTTCTCAAAGCATACTCCTTAAAACTGAAATTCTATCTTCTTTTCTTACTTTACTTCTTCACTTTTCTATAGGCTAACTTTCATCTACAAGCATATCTTGACAAACCGAATACAGATTCGTAATTTTTATATTATTACTAACATTTTGGATATTCAAGCTTATATTTTAGTGCTTGCTACAAAAACTTATCATTAGATATTCTTTTCTTACTTTACTTCTTCACTTTTCTAAATACTTATTACTTCTCAAAGCATACTCCTTAAAACTGAAATTCTATTTTCTTTTCTTACTTTACTTCTTCACTTTTCTAAATACTTATTACTTCTCAAAGCATACTCCTTAAAACTGAAATTCTATCTTCTTTTCTTACTTTACTTCTTCACTTTTCTATAGGCTAACTTTCATCTACAAGCATATCTTGACAAACCGAATACAGATTCGTAATTTTTATATTATTACTAACATTTTGGATATTCAAGCTTATATTTTAGTGCTTGCTACAAAAACTTATCATTAGATATTCTTTTCTTACTTTACTTCTTCACTTTTCTAAATACTTATTACTTCTCAAAGCATACTCCATTAACTTATTATTAGATATTCTTTTCTTACTTTACTTCTTCACTTTTCTAAATACTTATTACTTCTCAAAGCATACTCCTTAAAACTGAAATTCTATCTTCTTTTCTTACTTTACTTCTTCACTTTTCTAAATACTTATTACTTGTCAAAGCATTCTCCTTAAAACTGAAATTGCATCTTCTTTTCTTACTTTACTTCTTCACTTTTCTAAATACTTATTACTTCTCAAAGCATACTCCTTAAAACTGAAATTCTATCTTCTTTTCTTACTTTACTTCTTCACTTTTCTATAGGCTAACTTTCATCTACAAGCATATCTTGACAAACCGAATACAGATTCGTAATTTTTATATTATTACTAACATTTTGGATATTCAAGCTTATATTTTAGTGCTTGCTACAAAAACTTATCATTAGATATTCTTTTCTTACTTTACTTCTTCACTTTTCTAAATACTTATTACTTCTCAAAGCATACTCCATTAACTTATTATTAGATATTCTTTTCTTACTTTACTTCTTCACTTTTCTAAATACTTATTACTTCTCAAAGCATACTCCTTAAAACTGAAATTCTATTTTCTTTTCTTACTTTACTTCTTCACTTTTCTAAATACTTATTACTTCTCAAAGCATACTCCTTAAAACTGAAATTCTATCTTCTTTTCTTACTTTACTTCTTCACTTTTCTATAGGCTAACTTTCATCTACAAGCATATCTTGACAAACCGAATACAGATTCGTAATTTTTATATTATTACTAACATTTTGTATATTCAAGCTTATATTTTAGTGCTTGCTACAAAAACTTATCATTAGATATTCTTTTCTTACTTTACTTCTTCACTTTTCTAAATACTTATTACTTCTCAAAGCATACTCCATTAACTTATTATTAGATATTCTTTTCTTACTTTACTTCTTCACTTTTCTAAATACTTATTACTTCTCAAAGCATACTCCTTAAAACTGAAATTCTATCTTCTTTTCTTACTTTACTTCTTCACTTTTCTATAGGCTAACTTTCATCTACAAGCATATCTTGACAAACCGAATACAGATTCGTAATTTTTATATTATTACTAACATTTTGGATATTCAAGCTTATATTTTAATGCTTGCTACAAAAACTTATCATTAGATATTCTTTTCTTACTTTACTTCTTCACTTTTCTAAATACTTATTACTTCTCAAAGCATACTCCTTAAAACTGAAATTCTATTTTCTTTTCTTACTTTACTTCTTCACTTTTCTAAATACTTATTACTTCTCAAAGCATACTCCTTAAAACTGAAATTCTATCTTCTTTTCTTACTTTACTTCTTCACTTTTCTATAGGCTAACTTTCATCTACAAGCATATCTTGACAAACCGAATACAGATTCGTAATTTTTATATTATTACTAACATTTTGGATATTCAAGCTTATATTTTAGTGCTTGCTACAAAAACTTATCATTAGATATTCTTTTCTTACTTTACTTCTTCACTTTTCTAAATACTTATTACTTCTCAAAGCATACTCCATTAACTTATTATTAGATATTCTTTTCTTACTTTACTTCTTCACTTTTCTAAATACTTATTACTTCTCAAAGCATACTCCTTAAAACTGAAATTCTATCTTCTTTTCTTACTTTACTTCTTCACTTTTCTAAATACTTATTACTTGTCAAAGCATTCTCCTTAAAACTGAAATTGCATCTTCTTTTCTTACTTTACTTCTTCACTTTTCTAAATACTTATTACTTCTCAAAGCATACTCCTTAAAACTGAAATTCTATCTTCTTTTCTTACTTTACTTCTTCACTTTTCTATAGGCTAACTTTCATCTACAAGCATATCTTGACAAACCGAATACAGATTCGTAATTTTTATATTATTACTAACATTTTGGATATTCAAGCTTATATTTTAGTGCTTGCTACAAAAACTTATCATTAGATATTCTTTTCTTACTTTACTTCTTCACTTTTCTAAATACTTATTACTTCTCAAAGCATACTCCATTAACTTATTATTAGATATTCTTTTCTTACTTTACTTCTTCACTTTTCTAAATACTTATTACTTCTCAAAGCATACTCCTTAAAACTGAAATTCTATTTTCTTTTCTTACTTTACTTCTTCACTTTTCTAAATACTTATTACTTCTCAAAGCATACTCCTTAAAACTGAAATTCTATCTTCTTTTCTTACTTTACTTCTTCACTTTTCTATAGGCTAACTTTCATCTACAAGCATATCTTGACAAACCGAATACAGATTCGTAATTTTTATATTATTACTAACATTTTGTATATTCAAGCTTATATTTTAGTGCTTGCTACAAAAACTTATCATTAGATATTCTTTTCTTACTTTACTTCTTCACTTTTCTAAATACTTATTACTTCTCAAAGCATACTCCATTAACTTATTATTAGATATTCTTTTCTTACTTTACTTCTTCACTTTTCTAAATACTTATTACTTCTCAAAGCATACTCCTTAAAACTGAAATTCTATCTTCTTTTCTTACTTTACTTCTTCACTTTTCTATAGGCTAACTTTCATCTACAAGCATATCTTGACAAACCGAATACAGATTCGTAATTTTTATATTATTACTAACATTTTGGATATTCAAGCTTATATTTTAATGCTTGCTACAAAAACTTATCATTAGATATTCTTTTCTTACTTTACTTCTTCACTTTTCTAAATACTTATTACTTCTCAAAGCATACTCCTTAAAACTGAAATTCTATTTTCTTTTCTTACTTTACTTCTTCACTTTTCTAAATACTTATTACTTCTCAAAGCATACTCCTTAAAACTGAAATTCTATCTTCTTTTCTTACTTTACTTCTTCACTTTTCTATAGGCTAACTTTCATCTACAAGCATATCTTGACAAACCGAATACAGATTCGTAATTTTTATATTATTACTAACATTTTGGATATTCAAGCTTATATTTTAGTGCTTGCTACAAAAACTTATCATTAGATATTCTTTTCTTACTTTACTTCTTCACTTTTCTAAATACTTATTACTTCTCAAAGCATACTCCATTAACTTATTATTAGATATTCTTTTCTTACTTTACTTCTTCACTTTTCTAAATACTTATTACTTCTCAAAGCATACTCCTTAAAACTGAAATTCTATCTTCTTTTCTTACTTTACTTCTTCACTTTTCTAAATACTTATTACTTGTCAAAGCATTCTCCTTAAAACTGAAATTGCATCTTCTTTTCTTACTTTACTTCTTCACTTTTCTAAATACTTATTACTTCTCAAAGCATACTCCTTAAAACTGAAATTCTATCTTCTTTTCTTACTTTACTTCTTCACTTTTCTATAGGCTAACTTTCATCTACAAGCATATCTTGACAAACCGAATACAGATTCGTAATTTTTATATTATTACTAACATTTTGGATATTCAAGCTTATATTTTAGTGCTTGCTACAAAAACTTATCATTAGATATTCTTTTCTTACTTTACTTCTTCACTTTTCTAAATACTTATTACTTCTCAAAGCATACTCCATTAACTTATTATTAGATATTCTTTTCTTACTTTACTTCTTCACTTTTCTAAATACTTATTACTTCTCAAAGCATACTCCTTAAAACTGAAATTCTATTTTCTTTTCTTACTTTACTTCTTCACTTTTCTAAATACTTATTACTTCTCAAAGCATACTCCTTAAAACTGAAATTCTATCTTCTTTTCTTACTTTACTTCTTCACTTTTCTATAGGCTAACTTTCATCTACAAGCATATCTTGACAAACCGAATACAGATTCGTAATTTTTATATTATTACTAACATTTTGTATATTCAAGCTTATATTTTAGTGCTTGCTACAAAAACTTATCATTAGATATTCTTTTCTTACTTTACTTCTTCACTTTTCTAAATACTTATTACTTCTCAAAGCATACTCCATTAACTTATTATTAGATATTCTTTTCTTACTTTACTTCTTCACTTTTCTAAATACTTATTACTTCTCAAAGCATACTCCTTAAAACTGAAATTCTATCTTCTTTTCTTACTTTACTTCTTCACTTTTCTAAATACTTATTACTTGTCAAAGCATTCTCCTTAAAACTGAAATTGCATCTTCTTTTCTTACTTTACTTCTTCACTTTTCTAAATACTTATTACTTCTCAAAGCATACTCCTTAAAACTGAAATTCTATCTTCTTTTCTTACTTTACTTCTTCACTTTTCTATAGGCTAACTTTCATCTACAAGCATATCTTGACAAACCGAATACAGATTCGTAATTTTTATATTATTACTAACATTTTGGATATTCAAGCTTATATTTTAGTGCTTGCTACAAAAACTTATCATTAGATATTCTTTTCTTACTTTACTTCTTCACTTTTCTAAATACTTATTACTTCTCAAAGCATACTCCTTAAAACTGAAATTCTATTTTCTTTTCTTACTTTACTTCTTCACTTTTCTAAATACTTATTACTTCTCAAAGCATACTCCTTAAAACTGAAATTCTATCTTCTTTTCTTACTTTACTTCTTCACTTTTCTATAGGCTAACTTTCATCTACAAGCATATCTTGACAAACCGAATACAGATTCGTAATTTTTATATTATTACTAACATTTTGGATATTCAAGCTTATATTTTAGTGCTTGCTACAAAAACTTATCATTAGATATTCTTTTCTTACTTTACTTCTTCACTTTTCTAAATACTTATTACTTCTCAAAGCATACTCCATTAACTTATTATTAGATATTCTTTTCTTACTTTACTTCTTCACTTTTCTAAATACTTATTACTTCTCAAAGCATACTCCTTAAAACTGAAATTCTATCTTCTTTTCTTACTTTACTTCTTCACTTTTCTAAATACTTATTACTTGTCAAAGCATTCTCCTTAAAACTGAAATTGCATCTTCTTTTCTTACTTTACTTCTTCACTTTTCTAAATACTTATTACTTCTCAAAGCATACTCCTTAAAACTGAAATTCTATCTTCTTTTCTTACTTTACTTCTTCACTTTTCTATAGGCTAACTTTCATCTACAAGCATATCTTGACAAACCGAATACAGATTCGTAATTTTTATATTATTACTAACATTTTGGATATTCAAGCTTATATTTTAGTGCTTGCTACAAAAACTTATCATTAGATATTCTTTTCTTACTTTACTTCTTCACTTTTCTAAATACTTATTACTTCTCAAAGCATACTCCATTAACTTATTATTAGATATTCTTTTCTTACTTTACTTCTTCACTTTTCTAAATACTTATTACTTCTCAAAGCATACTCCTTAAAACTGAAATTCTATTTTCTTTTCTTACTTTACTTCTTCACTTTTCTAAATACTTATTACTTCTCAAAGCATACTCCTTAAAACTGAAATTCTATCTTCTTTTCTTACTTTACTTCTTCACTTTTCTATAGGCTAACTTTCATCTACAAGCATATCTTGACAAACCGAATACAGATTCGTAATTTTTATATTATTACTAACATTTTGTATATTCAAGCTTATATTTTAGTGCTTGCTACAAAAACTTATCATTAGATATTCTTTTCTTACTTTACTTCTTCACTTTTCTAAATACTTATTACTTCTCAAAGCATACTCCATTAACTTATTATTAGATATTCTTTTCTTACTTTACTTCTTCACTTTTCTAAATACTTATTACTTCTCAAAGCATACTCCTTAAAACTGAAATTCTATCTTCTTTTCTTACTTTACTTCTTCACTTTTCTATAGGCTAACTTTCATCTACAAGCATATCTTGACAAACCGAATACAGATTCGTAATTTTTATATTATTACTAACATTTTGGATATTCAAGCTTATATTTTAATGCTTGCTACAAAAACTTATCATTAGATATTCTTTTCTTACTTTACTTCTTCACTTTTCTAAATACTTATTACTTCTCAAAGCATACTCCTTAAAACTGAAATTCTATTTTCTTTTCTTACTTTACTTCTTCACTTTTCTAAATACTTATTACTTCTCAAAGCATACTCCTTAAAACTGAAATTCTATCTTCTTTTCTTACTTTACTTCTTCACTTTTCTATAGGCTAACTTTCATCTACAAGCATATCTTGACAAACCGAATACAGATTCGTAATTTTTATATTATTACTAACATTTTGGATATTCAAGCTTATATTTTAGTGCTTGCTACAAAAACTTATCATTAGATATTCTTTTCTTACTTTACTTCTTCACTTTTCTAAATACTTATTACTTCTCAAAGCATACTCCATTAACTTATTATTAGATATTCTTTTCTTACTTTACTTCTTCACTTTTCTAAATACTTATTACTTCTCAAAGCATACTCCTTAAAACTGAAATTCTATCTTCTTTTCTTACTTTACTTCTTCACTTTTCTAAATACTTATTACTTGTCAAAGCATTCTCC
>CAMPDV010006044.1:0-27070 GCA_946699065.1 Loxodes magnus | reverse complement strand
AGATACAAAAGTTGTATCTTGAAATAGGATTTATACCTAAACTTATTGGCTTGTTTGTTCTTTTGATCATTTTTAGATCTTTTCTTATAATTCTTCCTTGTAAATCGTAATCAGAATTCTATTTGATGAATTAACTTTATACAACATGCCTAGTTTTCTACTCATTAGTCCTTTCCCTTTAAATTTTAAATTTTGCTATTAACTTCATTACTGGATAACTATATCTGCTAATAGGTGTGTTATGGTTAGATTGAAAGCATTTAATTTAAAGAATTTTAGATTTGTGTATTATTATTTAAATAATTATTTATTTAGGAATTTTTCTAACTATTTACTTCTATTTATTGCTTATTTTAGTTTTGTGCTTCTATTTATAAAAATGTATTCTAGTTCTAATTCTTCTTCTGATCTAACTTCTCTTCATAGTCTTATCCTTAGTTACTTTGCAAATTTTGCTATCCAACGTTCTTTTAAGATTTTAAATTATATTCTAAACTCTGAGGAATCTGAATATTTTACTATTCATTTACTTTTCCTTTTTCTTACTTTAACTCTTAATTATTCACCCCCTTCTTCCATAATTTTTGACTTATTAAGCGTTGTCAGTCGAAGTATCAAGTTCCTAGATTTCGAGTTTACTCATCATGATAGTACACAATTATAATAAAATTAGTTAGCCATGCTTTTAAATGAAACTGATAATCTAATAAGATCTATTTAAGTTCTATAAGATTATCTATTTCCCTAGCTTTGTTACCTAATGATATGAATACTAACTGTTTAACTATGTTTAATTATTTTTTCAGCTTATATCATAATTTTATTTCTAGTTATTTAATTAAACTTTTTGACTAGAATTGCATATATCAGAGTTAGTAAAGAAACCTTTATTTTTAATTTTTGTTATATGAGACTGAAGTATTAAGTAAGTGTAAGATCAGGTATCTATTTATAGTTTTTCGTTTTAAGTACTTTTACATCGTAAATTGGTGAGTCAAATGATTAAGATAAAGAAGGTCTTGAAGAGTGACTTTTGAAGATAAGCTAAGAGATGCTATTTCTGGTTAAAATGGATATAAATTTTTAGATATAAGTAAGATCAATAAATATAGGGTAGATTTACTAAACTCAGTGGTATATAAAAGTTAATTTTGATTAATAGAAGACAAACATGATAAACTAAGACACTGAGAAATGCAGTCTTTCTTGACAAAATTAGCATATAAATGCGACTTTACATGTATTAAAGCTTTATTTAAATTAATATAATTTGAAATTAAGCAGAGATTACTCTTATGTTTGGTACTAGATCAGTTTACATATTTTATAATGTTCTTATTCTTTTTAAAGACTTCATTCTATATACTTAAAATTATTTATAATAAGCTTTTAAAAGCTTTTTTAGACTTAAACTTATTTTAAGATAATATATCTCTCTCTTTATGATATTTTTCTACGCATTTTTAAGCATTGAAACTACAAGATTCTTTAAGTTCAACTTTTTCAAGTTATTTTTTCACTCTGTTATAAATCTTAAGGTTTTCAGCTTGATAGCTGCATTTATTAACATTTTAAATCCCCTTTATGATACTTATAAAATATAGTGAGTAAGAAACACGAAAAGAAGCTAAAAGAATTTTACAGAGATAAAGAAAGTGGCATAACTATTTTAAGTGGAAGCAGATAAGGTATTTCCATCAAGCATAAGTTAAGAAAAAGTAAAAGTAGTTTCTGTAATTAATACCTAGGTAATAGCTAATAGAGTATTAATTCAGCTTAGAGTATTAAAAGTAAAAGTTCTATAGATAGTCAGATTATCTAATACTTACTTAATTACAAAAGGCTGAAGGTAAATTATGCTTATATTATTTAAAGAATAAATATATTTATTAGTATTTAATAGATTAAAAAGGAAGTTAAACTCAGAAATTTCTGTTAAGACTCTTATGCCTTTTATGAGAAATATCATGTAAATTTAAGAATGATAGAGAGAGATAATGAAAGTGAAATTTTTTTAATTTAATTAGAAAAGAGAGAAAGAAAATCTGACAAAGAGAAAATAAATGTTAGAATATTAGAAAGTATAATCTGATTATCAGAGAAGATATTAGAAAAATAAAAACAGTAGGACAGAGTAAACGAAATTAAGTTAACTATATTGCTAAAAAGGGAAAATAGTTAAGGAGTTATATAAGCTAACTGATTGCTAATTCTTTATTGCTACTTCTTAAATTTTTATTCCCAGATGATTAGATATTTTCTTCATTTTGTCTGTTTCAAAATTGATTGCAGATTTCAAGAGGTAACTAAGAAGTAATTTCTTATTTCTTTCCTTTACTAAAATTTATTTTTCATCCGGTTTTAATACCTATAATCATATTCTCTTGATTTTTAAAATTATACCTTAGTTGCTGATATTTCAGCATTCTCCTTTTTTAATTAAAATTTGTTTATGAATATAAATAAAATTAAAATTGACTTATCATACCATCTTAATGCACTGATTTTAAACTTTATCTTCCATCAAATAAAGTTTAGTCTCATATCCAATACTTTTATATTCTAATGGTACTTCTTAGTATATTATTTATTCCCCTTCTGTTTTAACATCGTATAAGTGCGAGATAATTTATTATTTAATTTGTTCTTAAAAAGAATTTACTTTTTTCTTTGAGGAAATTCAACTTAAGCCATCTTAATGCTATATAATTCCTAGAAATTAATCCTTGAATTGTCTTAAATTAATGAATGGTACAGGATAATAATCTATTTCTTTCAGTGTCCCTTTTTTCTTTGGATTATCTCAGTATAGTTCTGCAGTTTATAAATTATAATCATAAGCTTTACCTATACATGCTGTTATGTTTTTAATATCTAGTGCTCAAATTTTTTTATTTCTATCCTTATCAACCGCATTTGAAAAAATGTCTTTTTTACCTTTTTCTAAACTTCCATTATCCTTAGTGTTTTCGCATTAATTTTGTATCTAATTTCCTTTTAAATCATGTTATTAGCTTAACCCTATAAAAGTCTTGCTTACAGCTAAAAATATCTAATGACATCTTCTATAATCTCTACGAAAGTTTTTCTAGTCTCAAAATCTCTAACTTTCCCACTCTCTTAATTTATTCTAAAGACTCTAAATTAAAAATGTTACTTAAGTATATTTATTTCAGCAGTCATTTTCTTCTCCTTTAGTATATTTAATTCCTGCTAAGTGCTCCAAATCTAATTCTGTATTTCTTTTTTCATTTAAGTAGCTCAGTCGTAAACTAGTTGCTACTAACGAAAACCTTTTCCTTGATATAACAGAAAATCATAGATAGAATGATTTTTTATTTTTCACCATTTCACTTGCTAGTTCCTCAAGCTATCACTAAAGTCTTTCAACTTTTCGAGCATAATCATGTTTATTAACACTGATACTCCTAAAAAATCTCTTCGCTTATTACAATTTTCTGTGGTTACCGTCAGAGATGCAGATACACTGGGAAAAAGGACATTGTACTTGCTTCTCTTTAGCATATTCTTCATAAATACAGATAGAGCAAATTGAATGCTCAGTGCTACAAGGAAGTATGAGCGGAATTATTTCGACAGAGTTAAACTGATAATTGCAAGAAAAGCAGTTAACAAGGTAAGAAAAAAAGCTAACTATCAGGTAAATATTTCAGTCTGAAAAGCTGCTTTGAGTCATTTTAAAAAGCTAAAGGGGAAAATCTGTTAAGCAAGTTTGGTCAAAAAGTAAAAGAAAGAAATCAATAAAAATTCTGGAATTCGTTTAAAAATAGATAGATAGGCTTAATTCTAAGCATATAATAGACATCAGCCATATATTTGGTATGGCTAATAAGCTATCTGCTGATTGGAGTATATGAAAGGAAAATACACTCTACGAAATAATGGAAAATCAGTTAAGGGTTACATTTAAGCTACAAAATACCCAAGCTAATTCTAAATGCAAAATACCTGGAATAAAAGATACTGAGTTAGAATGCAAAAAAAATGAATAAAAAGGTAGAAAAATGAGTAAAATATGATGTGAAAAGGAAATAAAAAGGGTAAGTTTTCACTTAAAAGCACTAATAAATTAAAAGCTGCTTTCATATTTTTTATTTCGCAAAATAGCAAAGTTTAGTAATAAGAAAATGAATTAATTAGCTTACTTTCAAGATAGAAAAGAGAAAATCATATTTACAAGTATGATAGATAAGTTTAAATAAAGAGCTAAATATTTATAATATAAGGGCTGCTTAGCATAGTGGTATTGCGTTTGATTCGTAATCAAAAGGTCGAGGGTTCAATCCCCTCAGTAGCCTCTTTTTTATTGATTAAGAAAGAAAAAATTGATTAATAAGAGTTTTATTAAATAATGCCTTAGAAAATAATCTATCAGCATTTTTTAGAAGACAAGATACTAACTACCATATATTTTTCATATTCACTAGTATTTATTTAAAACCATAATCACTAAAACTTTGCTGTCTAAACTCTAAAGAGAAAAATAAGCATATCTTAAAAAATCAAAGTAAAAACGAAGAAAAGCAAGACTCTCAAGGATATCAGTCAGAAAGTTATAAGAAACAAAAAAAAGATGAAAGGTGTAAAATTTGCTAAGCTAAGAAGCTAATTAGTATATATGATTAAAAAACTAATAAAAGAGTAACTTAGTTGCTAAGAATATTCAGTATTAGTAGCATATCCTAAGTCCTCTGTAATTAAATTTTCTAAGTTTATAGTTAATCGAAATTAAAATGCTTTGAGTTTATAAAAGAATAATATATTAGTAACTTTAAGATATAAAAGCTTTGCTTGCTTTAATAAAAAACCTGCTGAGAGAGTAAATGAATGAAGATATTTTAATTTAGCATAGAAATGAAATACCTTTTCTTTTTATAGATTCATGATTCTATTATCTTTATCCCTTTAAATTTGGATTTTTATTTCAAGCTATTTAAAAATAATTGATAGTATCTTTTCAGGTAGCTAAAAAGATATATCCTCTCTATAACCATCTTATCTAGAACTCTTAATCTTATAATTTAGAAAACTAAAGCATCCTTAAAAAATTATGATATAAAAGCCATATTTCAAGTAGCTTAAACAGGTAGAAATGAGTAGTAACTCCTAAAAATATCCGTTAATATGCTAATGAAGCTTAAATTGTTTATAAGCTGTAAAATTAAAATACTCATATAATAAGCAATGAGAAGCCGCTATCATAGATATTATTAGTTAAGCAGTTCAGTGTAGATAAGAGTACTCTAACTATACCAACTTACTAAAGTTACAAGGTAAGTTAGCAGGTGCAAAGATATATTTGTCTAAGCCTAAAGCTAAGATATCCAAGTACATCTTTATGACTCTAATCACTAAATAAAATAATTTTAAAATAGAAGAAACCAAACTAAGGAGATATCTAGACAGAAGCTTCGAAAAGCATCAAGTTCTAGATTAGCTTTAAAATCGCTGAGTCTTCACTTATAAAAACATAAAAATTAAAGTAGTTGCAGACTGACTATAAGTATAGTTAGGTATTGAGAGCTATATAAATACTAGACTTAAGTAGCAGGATAATTTTTGATAGATTATTGTTAAATATTAACATAATCTAGAGCTTAAGAGAAGGGCTAGTGGTATTTGTAAGAAATTTTATGGCTATAAAATTTATAGTACTTAATACTAGAAAAAGAAGAGCTAAGGATAATTTATTGACTTCTGTCCTAATTTTAATAAAATAGAATAAGGTAAAAAATTAATTTTTAGAAGTAAAAAAGTCTAAAATATGCTAAATAGAAAATTCAAACTTTGCTTAGAAGGATATAAAGCTTATATCTTATAAAAGTAGAAAGGTAGATTAATTACAATATGAGGGTGCAAAACGTTTGGGTTACTAAATTAGTCAAGAAATTTTTTATGTAAGAGGAAAAATTTTGAAGTTAGAATCTGGAATAGCTCAGATTTCTCGCCTATATAGGTATACATAAGAAGATAGTCAGAGTAATTTGGCAATCTCCTCGAAAGACTTGCTACACGAGAGTTGAGCAATGATAAAAATTTCTAGGGCTAAAGACTTAAGCTTTAAATTATAAAATAAGGTTAAAAATTTAGTTTAATTTATAAGTACAATAAATAGGTATTTTAAATTTATCTAATGATGCCTTTGCTATGCTATAAGTTTAGTTAATTTATATCTTGTTGATTATTTTTAAATTTAATAATCTTTAATTATTTATTTAAGGCTAGAAAGGCTATATATCCTTTTAAGAAATAATAGAAAGGGTTAGTAATTAATTATGTAGAAGATATTCTCATTATTTCTTTAAATGATTAGTTTAGCTTTAATTTTAAAAATTAAATTAAAATTTATATAATTTTAAGCATCATGTCTAAATATAACTTAGAGCACCCCTTATAAATTATTTTGCTTTAAATAGTGACTTTAAAGAGCAATTTTCTTTTTATGATTATTTTAAAAAATTTACAACTCAATAAAATGTTTAAATTGATTTCCTTTCTACTCATCATTAATTTTTTTAATTGCGAACTTCTTTTTTCATAATAACTTTACATGTTACTTTTATTTCTTTATTTTCCTCATTCTTCATTTTATCTTTTAACTTCCAATTAGTAAAACATTTCCATCCACTTTTGAACTCTTTATCATAACTTGAAAAGCCTAGTACTCTTTATTTTATATCCTTCTGCTTTTTCTACTTTCAAATAAAAGGATTCATTAATTATTTCCAAACAATACAATTTATTTCTTTATTTTATGTTTGTTCTTATTTTTTTCTTTTAGCTTGATGTTACAACTTTTTTCCAGCTGCATTTATGATTTGCTTTGCCCATTTATGACTATCTGATTTTAGTGATTATACTTTTAATAAATTTTTATAGAGCTCTTTGGAAAACTCTTATTAAAGCCCAATAACTCTTTATCTTGTAAAGTCTTTCACATTCTCACCTTCTAAATCAGTAATCATTTATTAATTTTTTCGAACTAAAAATCTAGAACTTAATTCAGGATATTTATTTGATTTTTTATCTGATTAATGAAGAAATTTTAGGGAACGTATCAGAAAGAGATTTTATTAATCCTACCTTTTAAAATAAATTAAAAAGACTTGGAAAATTGAAAAAAAAATGGATTAATCTCTTCGACTCTCAAAGAATTAACTTAAAAACCTAAAGAGAAAAGCGGTAAAAGAAATTTAGAAAAAACAATAGCAACGAGAGGAGTCAAGTTCGTCATCAGAAGGTAAAGTGATGGTAGGATCTATAGAGATAAGATAACCTAAGAACGAATCTGATCAAAAACTTTAAATTTAACTAGATCAAATGTAAAAATTAATTTAAAAGTATGAAGAAATAGCTTATAACTAAGGAGAAAAAATAAGGGAATTAATGAATAGCATAGAGGATTAAAACAACGAATTATTAATACTCAGAAGACAGCTCATTCAAAGCAATTTGATAACGGAAGAACAACTCTGAACTTAGTCACAATAAAACTTTAAATATGACACGAAAATGGAAATAGAAAAAATACCAATAGAATTAAAAACAGAATTGAATCCAGAAAAAGAAATGATTGCTACAAGTTTCATTAAAAGATTAGAAAATATAGAAAATAAATTATCATAAAAAAGAACGAAATAAAGACAATAATACAAACTTTGTTGATGTTGCAAATCAAATCAACATATTTTAAAAAACTGTTGATAATGAAAGAAAATAAACGAATAAGAGCAGAAAAGAACATGGAGACAACTCAATAAACTATGAATAACTCCAACAGGGATCTACAAATAAAAGCTTTTTGCAAGACCACTTGAACGGTTACAGTGGTAACCTTCCACTTAATAAAAAGGTCGTGGATCACACCCACGTTAAAAAAACTGTCCGCAGGAACTGGTTGGAATTCCAGAGAATGCAAAACTCTACTAACTTTAAGTATATTATTATTATTAAAAAGACTTGGAAATTTGTAAAAAGATATTTAAATTAAGCATCTAATTTCAAATAAATTCCCCCTAGAAGTGAAATTGAAAAAGATGGTATTAGGGAACTTTAACTTTTTTAAACGTTAGAAAATAAAAAAATTAGCATCTGATATTTTACATTTCAAAGGAAAAAATTAGTTAAATGAGACACAAAAATAAAAATAAAAATGAATAAAAAAGAAAAAAAATTAAAATTGAAGAGAAATGATCCTCATTATACTTATTATTTTTCAGATAGTGAGATATATAGACTCATTGTTAATAGAGATAATTAAACGAAGATTATTTAGTTAATATGATCCAACATAAAAGATGCAAATATCAAATTTTCTTTGCTAGAAGTTAAAAGAATTGACAATCTTTAGTTTTAGAAAAAGGAAAAATAATAGATAAAGAGGATATCTTTTTAAGCTTTTTGAATCTAGCTTTGAGTATAAAGATATAGATATATTTGAGTGATTAAACTTGTATTGGAGTCAATTTATTTAAATTCTAAGTTTTAATTTATAATTGGATACTTAATTTATTAAGACTATCATCAGAATATATATTCAGCTAATTTTCTTACAAGAAGCCCATATTATAGTGTTCGCAAAGCTTTGATTTTACCTTCTTTTAAGCTCTACAACAACTTTTAAATGATAGCTTTCATATAAAAATGTAAACAAGTGAAGCAAAATAAAAGTGTCAAACAGCAAACTCTACTTACTGTCACTTTAAATATAACATAATCTGTCTTTCATCTCTATTTCAATCCTTTAGCTTTAAGCGTTTATCTTACTCCATTACCTATTCATAATAATTTATTCCTTGTTATATCTAATAAGATCGACTAATCAAATTTTTAGTATTAAGAAGAAGTTAATAAAAGTATCTCTGCAAATATCTGCCTATTAAAGATATTTTTCTAATCACTTTCTTACCCCAAAAATTAGATTCTGCTATTGGTTATTTTGTATCTTTATATAAATATTATTAGCAGCATTTCTATTGTAACTATAAGCAGAAAATTTCTTAGTCTAATGATTATGCTAAAGAAGACTTGACAAGGTTAATCCTGATGAGTACTTTATATTATAAAGATAATTGCTAAATAAATGAATAAAAGAAAATTCCAGTATCAACACTAAAATATTTAAGTTTCTTCCCTTTTTAAGTAAAAAACTAGCAGCAAAATTATATTATAAACAGAAATCCTTCAATAGTTGTATATGAGTATCATAATGCTAGGGCTAGTTATACTGCATCTTATTCCATGAAATAGTAAAGAAGACCTAGACAGTTAAAAAGCTTTAGAGAAAACTGAAACTTAAGGTACTTAAAGTAAAATAATTATTTAGCTCAACAAAGAGAAAGCTAAGAAATAGCTAAGAAAAAAGCAAAAAAAAGAATGATACCATGCTAATTTTAAAACATCATTGTAGATAGTGGAATATTTAAAGCTCTACTTATAAATTTCTAAGGTACATAAAATGCACAAAAAGAATCATATCGAATAGTATAAAACGGAGATATTAAGCAACTATATATTATCTATATGAAATAGAAATGTTAAGAAAAGCTACAAAGTAAAAAAGAGCTAGATAAAGTTGATTAATGATGAATTTAACTCTAGAAAGCATTAAAGATAAATTAAGAAAATTGATAGATACTCTTTAAAACGTAGAACTCTTAATTAATTTTAGTAATTAGAAGCTCTTAAATCTAATTATTATTTGAATCACTAGAAAGTTATAAGGCTAACTCATAAGTACTAATAATCTAAAGGTTATTTAGTGATAATCAAATTTGAAGAGCTATCTATTTAGTTTGTTTTTATATTACAAATTGATTTAATAAAATACAGCACATGCTTTCAGTTTATTAAATGAGTCTTAATTTATAAACTAGTATTTGGTATCCAATCACTAAGAACTCTCACTACTAGCCTTTCTATTTCTATTAGTATATTCTAAAAGAGCTATTTAGTAATCTGCATCTAAATGCAAATTTTCTAAGCTAATATTTACTTGTGAGTAAATAATAGGCATCGTTATATTCTACAGACAATTTGGCAATCTAAATGTTAAATAATATAAGCAAAAGCAAATTAAAAATAAAAGCTATTAAACTATATTTCTGACTATTAAATTATCATATATCTGACACGATAAATCACGTTCCAATACCAACTGCATTTAATATCTCAAAAAAATTGCATTAAGAAGTGCTTAGAAGATATTAAAATGGCTAAATTAAACATTTAATGTAAGAAAATATTAAAGATACTCATATACACCTAGATATGCATATCATTATCTAATAAGAGAATTAACTAATTAAGAGATAATTGCATATTAAGTTAGATTTAAATAGATAAAATAAATAAGCTAGTTTAAATTCCAGTGAAATACTGCTAGCAATTAATTAAAATCTATCCTATTTTATTACACTAAAATTCTATTCATTAAGCTACTTTAAATTTAATATATTATGTAGCTTTTCCTTATCTCAATAGTACTAACCTCACTCTTTTTTATAATCAACTCCAAAGGTGATGCTAAAACTGCCTAAAGAGGTATCGATCTTTCGAAATAGCATTAAGGGTTTGTTTAAATAAAATAATAAGGTACTATAAGAATTTTATGAGACTTATAAGGAGAACTTAAATCTTAGACTAATGAATTTGATATCTTTCTTAAAAGGGAAATCATTTCTGCTTTAGATAAATATATTAGATAGTTGATAAAGGTTAGAAATTAATACCCCTTCTTTAACTTACAGAATCTAGCAGGAACAAAGTGCTGGTAATTTACCATACCTCAAAAGTTTTAAGAAGGAGATTGGCCTTACGATTTGATTATACTTGTATTTAGTGAATATAACAATAAAAATAATTGAAAGATTCAAGTAGGAACTTGTGTTTACGATATTTCTAAAGGTAGACCTATTTTAGGATATTTGTGAGTTAATAATATTTGATTTGATGAACTTAACTTCTAATAAATATTCAATAATGTACTTCAAGAGATTATACATGTACTAGGCTTTCATTAAGCATATTATAGTAAATATATTAATCCACTGACTAATTAGAAGTATGATAAAGTCATCTAAAATGCTATTGTAAGAGGAAACAATGTTACTTAAATGCTGTTACCTACTGTAACTGAAGCTGCTAGAAGGTAGTATAATTGTCCTACAATGTTTATGGAATTAGAAGACTGAGGAGAATATAGATTGTGGCATTGGGAATAAAGATTAGTGTTTAACGAGTTGATGGTATTAAATCCTTAACCTGACTATAAACTAAGTAATATAACACTAGCACTTCTATATGATACTGGGTGATACATTCCTAACTGAGATATGGCTTAATTTCTAGAATTTGGATATAAAGCTGGATGTGACTTCATTTATAAAAAATGTGCAGAAAATGGTAAACAAAATTTTGAGGAATTTTGTGAAGAAAGCGAGGAAATTATTTGTTCGTCTAATAAAAAAGGTATATCTATTTGTAATACTAATATTTATGGTTATTAATTAAATTTATCTGAGCAATACTGAGATAATCCAATGAAGGGAGGATTAATAGAAGAAACAGATTACTGTCCTATAGCAATTGAATATTCAGATAGACAGTGCTAGATATCAAGTTCTTAGTATTATGCTGATTTATAAGAGTATGAAGAAACACTTGGAACAAACTCAAGATGCTATTAAGGAATAATAGATGAATCTTTAAACGCTTTTTGTTTTCAAACTTAGTGTGATGAAAACAACATTGTTATATTAACTCTTTTAAATGGAGCTAAAGTTTAATGTGCTTAAGGAGAAACAATAAATCATCCTACCAGAGAAAATTCTTAAATAAAATGTCCTTCTAAGTCAGAACTTATATGCGAATCAGTTAAAAGTGAAGCTTTATGTTCCAATAAATGTTAAAATTGTTCTGTAGATGGGAAAGTATGCTTCAAGTGCCAAAATGGATTTTATTTAAAAGATAACTTATGCAGTATATGTGAAAATAAATTCAAATATAATGGAGAATGCTTTGATAATTGTCCTTTTTAAGCTCCATATATAGTAAAATATTACAAAAATGAGAGTTGCCAATACTCATCTGAAAAGATATGCTATGAGGAATGTCCAGAAGGTACATTTTTTATACAAAAATGAATGTATAGATAATTGTCCTCTATAATATTAAAACACTTAAAAAAGTATATGTAACTATACTACTTAATCATGCTAATTTAATTCTCTAGATCTATGTTTAAAAGTAGATACACTTTGTTGGAATAAAAATGGAAATGTAAGATATCCTTACACTAATAATTGCCTTACTGCTATATAAGATTATTGTTGCTAATGTGATTAAGAATGTAGTGAGTTTAAATAAGATAACTAAGATATATTTAGTAAAGATGTTGGCAAAATAATGCAAAATAATAACTATTAGAATCTTAAGGGCTTTTGAAATAATCCCTCTTTATACTATTTTTTTGCTATTATTTTTATTTTTTTAACTATATTTGTTGTACATAGAGCTATTAGAAATCGTAGATAGCGTTAAATTAGTGAATAAGATATTTAAATAAATGTATAAATTAACTAAAGAATAAATCTATATGCTGGATATTCTTTTATTGCAATTATCTTTCTATGAAAACATTTTAGGATCAGCAGAAAGATTTTATTTATGATATTACTTAAAGATATTCTAAACGCTTTAGTATGCTTTATTATCAACCTTGAAGTATCATTGTAAAATTCTAAAGAATACACAAACAAGAAGGACCTAACAACACCCACAATAATATTTCTCATAACTTAGATCTTAAATATATATCTTACTATCTTGTTCATTAGACTTAAAGCTAAAATTATGATTTCAGTCATTTTTTTCTATCTTTTTAGTTTTGCTTTTATTTTAGTGGACTAGGCAATTTAGTTGAACGAGTAGATTCCTCTCATAGAATAATATATACTAGTTAGCATCCTTCTATTTATATTATAGCATATCTTTGCTTATATTTTAGATAAATTCTCTTTATTTTTATTATTTCAGCATCCTCAAGAAGTATAAAACAAGGAGAGGAATATTATAACAGCGAAAAACGAGCAAGTTAGGGATAGATTTATCCTTGAGAGGGAAGATATAAAACTGGTGGAAAAAATAAGTGAAAAAGACAGAAAATATTTAAAGATTTAAATAGTTAATAAAATAACTTGATATAAACAGCTTATATCTATATACTTAAATTATATATAGCAGCTATGCTATAGTTAATATATCTAAAAGAATGTTCAGTAGTATTTTTATTATTAAGCAAGTTTATTAATTAAATAATGTAGATAGTTTAAATTTATTTAAGAAATTATTAGGGAAATTACATAGAAAATATAAATTTATGTATTAAGGCAAAGAAGCAGAGAATTTTAGATATATTATTATGAAAAAAAATTATAAAATTAGGTATAAAATGATAATTGAACTAAACTATAGAAGAATTAAGGTAGTTATACTATAGCCTAATTTTGCTTGTCGTTTAGGTTGAAATTTTGGACTTTTTCACCTTCAATTATCATTAGACAATTCCTTTATTCTTTCAGTTCCATTTAACGCTGCAATTTTTAATGGTTTTCTTCTATTTTTTCTAACTTGCTGATTAGCTCTTTCTACTTCTATTCCTAGTTTTTAGATTAACTGCTCTAATCATGTGAAATATTTCAAAATGCGTTAAGATATCTTCCTTAGGTCGTGAATCTCTATTCTATTTCCTCTGCAAGTTCAAGTTTTTTCATTAGCTTTTTATTGTCTTTCTTAAACTTTATGACCTCTTCCTGGAGGTTCAGCACCACTTTAATAAGTTAAGCATAATTTATTTACTGTTATGTGATGAGATTCGAGACTTCAGAGTGCATTGTATTTTTAGCCTATTTTTTAGGCTCTTCTTCAGAGGTATAAGACTCATTCTGATGAATTTACTTTTTGGTACCCTTTTCCTGGTACTAGCTTTACTAGAATTCATTTTATCCTGCTTTATTGAAGCCGTGAAGAATCTGGCTTGATTTCCGACATCTTTTTGTATATTAAGGGAAAATACTAAGCAAAATTTAAAGGATGCTTAGGTGATATTGAATGAATTGAGGAAAATAGCTTAGAAGATTAATACAATTATATTCTTCAAATTCTCTATCATAATGCTTAGCAACTTCTAGGATAAGAATGTTAAAATACTAACTATAATAGACTTCCTTGAAAGATAATAGATAGTTCCAATGCCACCAAATAAACATAAATAGCTTAATAAAATTCCTTATATAGCAGGGAAGTGTAATTAGGAAGTAATATAGGTAGAATAAAATGAAACATCAAATTTAAATAGATATAACTGTAATTACTAATAGCACAAGTAAAAATAGGCTAAAAAACAGATTTAATTATTTGGTCTCCTTAAAATATGTTTAAATAAGCAAGGAAAAGAAACTATAAGTATATGGATAAAGAAGGATTTACTTAATTTGTTATAATTGGGAAGTAATACTTTCAGCAAGCATGAGATTATTAATAAAGAAGAATTAAAAAAGCAGCATTTAAAGGATTTATAATATTTTCAAAATTGTATCTTTTAAAAGAACACTAAGCTTCTTATTGTAAGGATTTAATCTTGTTAGTTTTAAAGAAATTAACCAATAATAATCATCTGGAGCAGAGAGCATAAAAGCAGAACTTATCAAATATACTATATAGGATCTCATCCTGTATTATATTATATATATAAAATGGCTTCTAAGAAATAACAGAACTTTGAACAAAACATTTAAACAGGAAAATTCTCTAAAAAATAAAAAAGCGAAATAATTACAATGAGTGAAAGTGAGAAATATGATTGATATGACGAACATTAACCACTTGGAAATCCAGAATTAATAAAACTTCTGACACAAACTCAAGTAGAAATATTATCTAAGTCATTAAAAGAGTTTATGTTTAAAAATAGATACCTCACTGATAAAGTAGAAAAATTAGAAAAACTAATAACTTCTTTACTTGAGAAACAATATTAATAACCATAAGAAATAGAAAACAAACTGGAACAAAGAATTCTTTAAATTTAATAATAAATTCAGGTTACGCCATTTTCGATTTAACAGAATTAATCAGATCCTATGGAAATAGAAAATGAAGCCTCAAATTAAAATAAGCAGTAAACGTTTATTTAAAATAAGTAGTAAATTTAAATTAAATAAGTGTTACAGGAATAATAGTTTAAAAGAAGAATAAAATGCTACGTGTGCAATAAATAACACCAATGAAAATACTGCTACTAACTAAGCGAAATTTAAAGAAAGAATAAATAAGATATTTTTAGAAAACTATTTAGGATATATCCAACATAAAGCGGAAAAATTTATAGAAAAAATTCTTTAATTCAAATTTTAATCCTTGGAGAAATAATTAGGAACGCTAAGTGCAAGACCAAAACTATTCCGAATATTAAAGGATGGTGCACTAATGAAGTGCTACATCGCCTAACTAAGCCTAGTAGGAATTCAAGACAAACTAATAGAGACAAGCTGATAGAATAGGTCAGATGGCTGACTACTAAGGATTTAACAAAACTTTTTAACTTTTTTTTTTTTATAAAATATTATCAAAGGGAATAAAATTGTTTTATTAGCAACTATTTATCTATTATTTTTCTTTATATTTCATAGTTATTTTCAATCATAAACTCTTTTTTCTCTTTATACGATTCCTTTTTTTAATTTTCTGCTTTTCTAATATTTAAATTTCTTAATAGTTTAGATAAAATTCATTCATGATGTCTGGTCAATATTTTGCTGGATTTATTATATTTCCATATCTAAAAATAAAAAAAAATTTCTTTATCCTTCCTATTAAGCAAGTTAAAGCAAATTATTTATAGTCTTCTTCTAAATAAAACTAAATAATTATTTCTGCTATTTCAAAGGAAAGATCTTAATTGAATATTGTTGCAAAGCATCGATTGGCTTTTATAGCTTAAGAAACATCATGATTATATTTAAACAACAAACCTACAAGCTCTGCATTATGCTAATTAACATTAAAGAAAAATTCTAAAATTTATTTAAATTCTCTGTGTATATAACTAGCTGTTTGCTTTTTAATTCCTAGTTTCAGACATACAATTTTCTTTGCACTAGTTGCTCCTCGTTAATTTTATTCTGCTTACTCTCTTTATATGTAGCTTTTAAACTTCTCAATTTTTTCTTTTATCTTAAATATTATTAGGAAATTTAAGTCTTGGAAGAGTTTTGACATACGTGTTGTTGCCCGATAACTAGTTAGAAGATAGCACCAGCGATTATAAGTCATATTATTTATTTTTGATAGTTTAATTCATTTTTATAATTGGCTAATACTATTTTGCATAAAAACTGTTGTACAATGTAATCTAAACAAATATACATGTCTTCAGGTTAGATAAAAGATTTAATCTTTTGAAAAAATTTTAATTTATTCACTCTTTTAAAATTGAAAGTTTCATTTTATCATAAGAGCATAAACTTAGGTTTACAAATTTATATTTTTTTTAAATTTATATAATTGAAATGCTAGATATTCGAGTTCTAATATCTCATTTATTTTTAACAATAAAATAGATTAGCTTTAGTAGTTTGTGAGCATTAGTATCTTTATTCTCCTGTATATGTATTTTAGCTCATTATTTACTTCAGGTTTCTCAATTGTCTATTTAATCTTGCTTTTACTCTCTCTTATTACAAAAATATAATGGCTTTATATTTTGATCTTGATAATATAGCTAGTTATTCGATTTAGATCAACAGTTAGCTTCTTTTCTCAACTTTTAAATTCGTATAGTTGACTTTTTTATTTACTTATCTTAAGAAAAATATTTGCACTCTTTTTTTATTCCACAATGATAAACTACATCTAGATTCAGCAACTTTAGCTTTCTTACTTTTAATAAATAAATAAATTTAATTATAGAGCGCGTGGCACTCTTATTGGTGCGCAGCTCTTTAAAAAATGTTTCATACTGACAAGAATGTTTGTTACTGATAAAATTATCAGATACTGATAAACCTTGTTCAATACTGGTATAATTTCAGAATACTCGTATCTTTAATACTTGTTGGAGGTCCAAGGACATGGCAGGATTGTGTCTCATTGCATCACCAAAGCAGAGGATGACATGTGTCAATTATGGGTACTTAAATTCCCCACCTCTGATGAAGCTCGCAATATTATTTCTTTTTCGTTCCGGAATTAAAAATTATAATAAGTTAGTGCCGAAGGTCAAACTAGCAGATATCTCGAGGCCAAGCCAAAACAGAGGAAGACATAAAGTCGATTATGGGTACTTAACTTCCCCAACCTCTGATGAAGATGACCTTGTTGCTCACCTTCGAACAATGAGCAAAGCAATTTAATAAAATATATAATAATAATTCTATCTTGGAACCTTAATCTTAATGGCTTCAGACTAAAATATTTTAGTATTTAGCTTCTTTTTGTAGATTAGGATATTCAAATATACCTTTTACTTATGCTATTCCTACTAAAGTTTTTTCGTATATTATGTACTTATATCGAAGATTTTTACCTCTTCATGCAGGACACCAGATTGCTCCAGTATTAAAAATAAAGTTTTAAAAGTTTCTACTCCTCTCTCCTCCCACTGCTCTTGCCATTTCCAATTTTATCTTTATTTCTAATCAGTTTTTCTCTTGAAGATGAAACCTAATCCATTTAAGTACAATTTCTCTCTGATTTGTCTCTACTGCATTTAATTTTTCTTCCTCTTTTGTGCTTGTGATCTTCTTTATTTATTTCAATACTAAGTCTTTAAATTTTGGAATTTCTTGCAGCGTCTTCACAAATTTCTCTGTCGAGTTACAGTAGTAACAATTCTTCACTACTTTTTGTGGTTTAACTCTAGTCTTCCTGTTGGCCTCTTCAATCATCATTGGATCTTCACTTTGTTCGTCTAGTTTATTTTCTAATTTTTCCAGTCTATTACTCAGATCAGATTGTTTCTGTAGCTAATTTAGGATTAGTTATTCTGGTCTTAGGATATGTTTCAAAAAGCGCTTAGTTCTCTTTCTTAGGATATAAATCTGGGTTCTAATCCTTTTGCTAGGCTGAGTTGTTCCATAAGCTTCTCATTATCCTTTCTCAGTTTCCTAATCTCATTCTGGAGGTTCAGCACCATTTTGATGAGCTATTCCATTCTACTCTGGCCTGAAAAATTAAATTCTGACACCTCCTGGTGAAAAATGGTCTTTATCTGCTTTCTTAGCTTTTCTCCGATTGAAGACTTATTACGTAAGTCGCTTTCTAGGATTTCTTCTGCTCGTAATATCCTGCTTGAATTCCAGGTGATTAAGATTAAGATAACTGGCCAAGATTGGATTAAGGTTCCCTGTTGAAGTTTTGGAGATGGTGTAGAAAGGTGTTTTGAATGGTTGGATATATTTTGATATATAATTAGTAAATGAAAATTAGATTTATAAAAAGCATACTGACTATTATAAGAAGCGATATAGAGTTTATTTGTTAATTTTTATTTAGTTAGCCTATTTTAAGCTTAGTTTAAGCATGGATTATCTTTTATTTAAGGTTGTTTTAACTTCTTTTCTTTTTTAACTTTAGTATGTAATATGTATGAGTTTGGTTTATTTATTAGACTCAGATAATTAATAGTTAAAGTAGGCTAGGAATTATAAATAATAAAAGAAAGAATCTAGGAAACCTTTAGCAGATTTGTATAGTCAGGTTATAAGCTTAAACACTTATAAGATGATGCTTATTAGGTGTTAATAAGCTTATCATTATAAAGTTAGAGTGAATATATTTAGGCTAGTCATTATTTCTAGATGCTAAATAAAAGGTAATCTTCAGAAAGTTCCATTGACTTAAATATATAATTAATTTAAAAGTTTAGGTCTACCTTAAATTATGCCTGTGCTATGTAACTAATATCTAAGATAAACATGGCTAACTTATATCTATTAATTAGAACCTTACATTTTTCATTTTTATAATAAAGCCTTAAATTTTATTTCTCAACAGAACATTAAATTTTTTACATCTGAACTAGTTAGTTAAGCAGGGTGAAATATTTTGGCTTATTATACTAGCTTAAACTAGTTATGAAAAGGGTATTTTAGATAACTATAATTAACTCTAGTTAATAATTGTTGAATTATGAATAAATATTCCTCTCTTGGAAATTTCGTAACTAAGCTAGCATATATTAAACTTACTAATAATAATAGAAATAGTTATTAGCATTTTGCTAATATGATTTAGTATCTTTTGACTTCAAATATACAGACAAAGTATTAGTTTCAGATTGAAATGATTTGATAAATGGTTAAATATGAGAAAAATAAATGAACTTATGATATATAAAGCTTAATTTATCTAATATGATATGAAACAATTCTTTTAACTTATTTGCTTCTTTAAGATTAAGAGTATAAATCTATATTATTATCTAGTTTCCAGATGTATCATAGTCATTACTTTACTAACTAAAATTAATTCTAAAGCTAAAAGAAATTTAAATCTAAGAATGCTTATATTAATCCTATAATCAATATATATTTCTAGACTCTAGTATTCAAATCATAAGTTCCTTTTCTTAAATCTTACATTTCTATCTATAATCGCAATAGCATATTGTAGCTCAATTAATATCTAAGGTATAATAATCCTTAAGTAACTTGTTTACTATAATACATCAACTTACTATAATTCCTAATAGCTTATCTCATTATAAGTCTCTTACATCTTAAAGTATACAACCTATTTTCACAGTCTTACTATACATCTCTTATAGATTATCATTTAGGAGGTAACGCTACCTTGCTATAAGATTTAGATTTAAATAAAACCTTTAATTAATAAAGCTGCTTTAATGCTTATAGGAGACTAAGTTACTTAAGGTTTTATTAAGAATAGCTTTAGTAATTAGTTTAACAAATTTGTCCAATTTCTTTAATCAATCTCTAATATAAGAAAACGTTTATCTAGTTTCTCTCTTTTTAGTATACCAATAAAGCATCTAGGATGGCAAGGGTATTTTAACTTTGTAAAAATTACGATTGTCCTCTATATGTGCATCTTTCTCTAATAGGTCTATTGCTGTCTACTTGTATTTAGCAAATTTTAAGCAGTAAATACTAAATAAGTAGTATAAAGAAGTCTAAGCTTACTAGAGAATATTGGTGAAGTTTCTAGATGATTGATTATAAGAGTGTAAATCTAACAAAGATAGAGATATTAAAGATATATTTAGCCTATAAACATTGAAAGAGAAGAAAGAATAAGATGCTATGATTATTATAACTTTTGGTATATAGGTATGCATTTTTATTAATAACAAGCAAGTAAGACTGTAAGTAAATTAGAAATTATTGGCTAAGAGTTAGTAGGTGATAATAAGATCTTTAATATTTATCAATGAAGTTAGATTTGAAGGAATAAATAAATAAAAATCAGAATATACTTACTAACAGACTCTAATGATAAAAAGTGTATAATTAAAGAGAGCAGAGTAATCATTTGCATATTTAGATATTAATACATTTTTCTATGAGCCAGATAAAAATTAACTAAATAAAGCCTTCATTTAAGTAAAAAGAATCTTAGTCAACTACTAATTTATTAATATAAAATACAGATTGCAAAATATTATTGAGCTAATAATCTAGGATTTTTTAAGACATTTCCTCCTTTGGGTTATCTCAATATTATTCTTCCGTTTATAAATCCTTATCATTAATTTAAGTGAAACAACCCGCTATACTTTTAAAATCTTATTAACTTATTTTTCGTCTCTATCGCTACAAAATTCTTCAAAGATAGATTTGCCATTTTCTGCGCATTTTTTATAAATGAAATCACATCCAGCTTTATAGCCGAATTCTAGAAACAAAGGCATATTTCAGTTAGAAATAAATGGTCCAGTATCGTAAATAAATACTAATGTTATATTACTTATTTGATAATCAGGTAAATGCTTTAATACCATCAGCTCATTGTACATAAAACTTGCTTCTCAATAAGACATTCATTTTATTTAGAACCTTATAATTCCATAAAAAGTGTAGAGCAACCAAACTAATTTCTAGTAGCTTCAGTTACAGTAGGTAAGATTATTAAGTAACTCTTTTACCTCTCACTATAGCATTTTAGGTAGTTTTATCATTTTAGTTAGTTTCAGGATTTTATGATTTTCATAAATTGTTATTGGAAGCCTAGAAGATGATTCATCTAACAAAGTGCTAAATTAAATGGTTCTCTGGTAAATTTTAATTGATTAAAAGATAAATATCCTAAAACAGATCTAACATTATTACAATAGGGAATACAATAATCTTCAGAAATTAATAATTCTCTTATGGATTATTTTCATTAAAACGAGAATAATAAGATCATATAATCTTTTATCTTTTAAAATTTCTAGGAATTAAAGCATTATAGCACATAGTTCTATTAGATTTATTAAAGTTAATAGCAGGATATTCAAATCTCATTTATATTCAGTTTCTTTAGTATTTATCTAAGGCTCCAATTATATCTTCTTAAATAGAAATATCAGAATCATCTGCTGAAAAATTCCCTTTTACTTAAAAGTCTCATCATTTCTTATAAGCGCACTATATTTTATAGTCTGTAGTTTTCGCTTTTTTCTTGAAAGATTTTTATCGTTAGGAAGAGTTAGATTGAGTTCCGAAGAAAAGGAACATAGAATAGTTACTAGGAGTGAGAGAAGGAATTTGTTCATATATAAACTTAAAATGGAGTAATGAACTAGAAATGCTAATCTGATAAAGAGATTAGATTTTAATAATATTTGAGTGGGTAAATTATGAAGTTAATTAAATGGTAGATTGAAGGTAATAGCTTATATATATAATGTAATTAAGGAATATAAATTAATTAATAATTAACTAAGTTGGTATTCTATAAAGTTAAATAGTAAGACTTGTTTATAGTTTAAATTTAATGCTTTAGCTTAATTTATTAATATATCAGTATACTTGCTTAAGCTATAAATACAACTATGTTTCTTTTAATAATGCATTTAGGATTTCCTAGCTATGATACTGTTTAATTTGCTTTTAGTGCTTTTATTTAATCTTTAGATATTCTACTAGTACTTTCATTATTCACTTCTTATTTTACTTATTGCAACTTAAAAGCTTTATCAAGGATAAAGAAACTTATTTTATCATACATTATTCTTCTAATCAATTTTACCTACTTCAAAATAATCAATCAACTAGCCAATAATAAAGCCTAAGAAAGTCATAGTATTAAATAGAACTTAATCAAATATGGGAGTCAATAATTGCATTCAATAATTACAAGTTTTATGCCTAATTTTTATATTTTTTCTTCATAATCAAACATTCCAAATTCTCTGTTTCATTACCTTAACCATTAAGTTATATTTCTATGGAATTTCCCTAATAATTTCTTAAATAGATTTAAACTATCTACATTATTTAATTCATAAACTTGCTTAATAATAAAAATACTACTGAACATTTTTTAAGATATATTAACTATAGCATAGCTGCTATATATAATTTAAGTATATAGATATAAGCTGTTTATATCAAGTTATTTTATTAACTATTTAAATCTTTAAATATTTTCTGTCTTTTTCACTTATTTTTTCCACCAGTTTTATATCTTCCCTATCTATTCTAAATATTTCCCTATCTTGCTTGTCTTCTGCTGTTATAGTATTCCTCTCATCTCTTTATACTTCTTGAGGATGCTGAAATAATAAAAATAAAGAGAATTTATCTAAAATATAAGCAAAGATATGCTATAATATAAATAGAAGGATGCTAACTAGTATATATTATTCTATGAGAGGAAGCTACTCGTTCAACTAAATTGCCTAGTCCATTAAAATAAAAACAAAACTAAAAAGATAGAAAAAAATGACTGAAATCATAATTTTAGCTTTAAGTCTAATGAACAAGATAGTAAGATATATATTTAAGATCTAAATTATGAGAAATATTATTGTGGGTGTTGCTAAGTCCTTCTTGTTTGTGTATTCTTTAGAATTTTATAATGATACTTAAAGATTGATAATAAAGCATACTAAAGCGTAAAGAATATCTTTAAATAATACCATAAATAAAATCTTTCTATTAATCCTAAAATGTTTTCGTAGAAAGATAATTGCAATAAAAGAATATCCAGCATATAGATTTATTTTCTAGTTAATTTATACGTTTACTTCAATAACTTATTCACTAACTTAACGCTATCTACGATTTCTAATAGCTCTATGTACAACAAGCATAATTAAAAAAATAAAAATAATACCAAAAAAATAGTATATAGAGGGATTACTTCAAAAGCCCTTAAGATTCTAATAGTTATTATTCTGTTCAAATTTGCAGACATCTTTACTAAATCTATCTTAGTTATCTTATTTAAACTCACTACATTCTTAATCGCATTAGCAACAGTAATCTTATATTTCAATCAGGCAATTATTAGTGTAAGGATATCTTACATTTCCATTTTTATTCCAACAAAGTGTATCTACTTTTAAACATAGATCTAGAGAATTAAATTAGCATGATTAAGTAGTATAGTTACATATACTTTCTTAAGTGTTTTAATATTATAGAGGACAATTATCTATACACTCATTTTTGTATACAAATGTACCTTCTGGACATTACTCATAGCATATCTTTTCAGATGAGTAATGACAACTCTCATTTTTATAATATTTTACTATATATGGAGCTTAAAAAGGACAATTATCAAAGCATTCTCCATTATATTTGAATTTATTTTCACATGTATTGCATAAGTTATCTTTTAAATAAAATCCATTTTGGCACTTGAAGCATACTTTCCCATCTACAGAACAATTTTAACATTTATTGGAACATAAAGCTTCACTTTTAACTGATTCGCATATAAGTTCTGACTTAGAAGGACATTTTATTTAAACATTTTCTCTATTAGGATGATTTATTGTTTCTCCTTAAGGACATTTAACTTTAGCTCCATTTAAAAGAGTTAATGTAACAATGTTGTTTTCGTCACAAGAAGTTTAAAAACAAAAAGCATATTTTGCTTAATTTACCGTTCCTGTATAACATCTCGAATTAAGTCCAAGAGTCTCTAATTAGCTACCTAAGCTTTAATAATATTAAGAACTTAAACCTTGACAATTTTTATCAGAGTATTTTTTAGCTAAAGGGCAGTAATCAGCTTCTTTTAATCATTCTCCTCCTTTCTTAGGATTATCAAAATACTATTAAGATGTATTTAAATCGTAGTCATAAATCTTTGTAGTGCATTTTCCAGCTGTTCTTTTATCAGAGGCGCAAGCAAATCTATCTCCATCTAAACAGAATTCTTAGAAAGAAGGTATACCATTTTATACACATTTGTCAGTGATAAAATTACATCCTTATTTATATCCAAACTCCAAGAATTGAGCCATACCCCAGTTTGGAATATACCATCCCATATCATAAAGGAAAGCCAAAGTTATATTACTTAAAGGATAGTTAGGCATATAGATTGAAGACATTAATTCGTTATACATTAATCTTGTTTCTCAATGTAAATACAATTTCTCTTCTTAATTCTCAAATTCCAAAAAGCCAGAGGAGCAATTAAATTATCTTCTAAAAGCTTCAGTTACAGTAGGCAATATAATTTAAGTAACATTTTAACCTCTAACAATAGTATTTTAAGTGACTTTATTATAAGGTAAGTTTGTTTAGGGGTTTATATATAAGTTAAAATAGTGCTAATGCAAACCAAGAATATGCATTGTCTAATGGAGTGCTCAACTAAATAGACCAAAGAAATCAGTTTCAGATATTAAATATTTATTAAAAAGCAAATATCCTAAATTTGGTCTACCAATATCTGCTGACGCAAAATTAACTGCCACGATTGAGGTATCTCTTTAAGCATTATTTACACTTTAGACAAAAATGATAATATCATATGGTCAATCTTCATTTATATACTTTTGAGGGACTATAAAATCAACAATTAATTGATTTTCCTAGTATTTTAAATTCATAGAAGAAAACTAATTTCTTACGATTAACAACTAACTTAAGTATTTATCTAAAGCTGGAATTAGTTCTTTCTTTATAAGAATATCTTTGCTTTCTGTTGAAGAACTTATATTTCCTTAGAAATCCCACAGAATTCTTATAGGTCCCTAATCTTTAGTTGTAGTTAGAAGTCTACTTTGGTTAGAAAACTCCATCCTTTTAGGAGTAATCTCTTGCTTAAAATAGCATCTTTCAGAGAAGATAGAGGTAAGTAACAGTATAAGAAGCACTAGCTTCATATTATAATTAAATTTGAGAAAGTGATTAAATATGTAAAAGCATCAGAATTGGATTTACTAAATATGTTGGATCAAAATTAGATTTAAAATAGAAAAATTACATTATAATTAAGTAATTGAATAAAAGGAAATAATTTAAGTAGAATTCTGAGAATTATAAACTAAAAAGAAGATAAATAACTAATTAAGTTTAATTTAAATCTATCTTTAATTATTTCTTTTCTTTAACTTCTTCTTTATACTCATTCTTTGAGATTTTTAGTATCTAATTTATTATTAATAAGTTTTATCAATTTTCTATGAAAAGATAGCAAATTTGAGTAAAAGTGAATTTTATATTTAGAAGGTATATTAATCTCTTATATCCCTTAATTTTTCTTAATTTTAGAGATAATAAATTTATCTTAAGATTCAAAAATTAAATCTTTTGAATATATTTTAATGAAAGAAATTCCTTTATCACTTCCAATTTATATCATGATAGAGTTAATAAACTTAATCATTATTTAGGTCTATAATACATAGTGCTTAATTAGATATAATAATCCTTTTGCTTATTTACATTTCTTAATATTAAAGCTTACTATAAAGAATAGTCTCTTTATTTATAAGCTTTTAAATTAAAGAAGAAAAAGACCAAAAAGACCAAAAAGACCAAAAAGACCAAAAAGACCAAAAAGACCAAAAAGACCAAAAAGACCAAAAAGACCAAAAAGACCAAAAAGACCAAAAAGACCAAAAAGACCAAAAAGACCAAAAAGACCAAAAAGACCAAAAAGACCAAAAAGACCAAAAAGACCAAAAAGACCAAAAAGACCAAAAAGACCAAAAAGACCAAAAAGACCAAAAAGACCAAAAAGACCAAAAAGACCAAAAAGACCAAAAAGACCAAAAAGACCAAAAAGACCAAAAAGACCAAAAAGACCAAAAAGACCAAAAAGACCAAAAAGACCAAAAAGACCAAAAAGACCAAAAAGACCAAAAAGACCAAAAAGACCAAAAAGACCAAATGTCAAAGTCTAATTTATTTTAGTTAACTATTAAAAAATTTTAGGATGAACATTCTAACTAAAAGTTAAAAGGCTTGAAAATATGAAGACAAGTAGAAGATGCTAAGATAAATAGAGATTTAGAAAATTAAAATGTTTCAAATTAAACTTTTCACTTAAAAAGCAAATTATAAAATATTGGTTTTATAGACAGAAATTAAAGCAGAATATCTCCAACTATTAAGCAAATTGGTGTAGCTAAATTAATATTTGCAAGTTTAAGCTGAAGAAAAGATATAACAGATCGTCGGTATCTGTTTAATATGGTTAAATAAAGTTATAAGCAAGTATCTATTTAAAAAAGTATTTGAGATGATTAAAAATAATAATTATAATAGTCATATTTCAGAATATATCCCTTATCATTTAGCCTTTAATTTCTAAAGCTATTTAGTCTATTTCTTAGTAATTTGATTTAATTATTTATATTTGAAGCTCTAAAGAATTACTATAATAGAATGTAGGAATTTCTTAAGACTAGCAACTTATTTATTTTAAGCTTATTTAAAGAAGTTTTTAAATTAGTTGGTTCAAAACTTTTATTCTTTTAGAATAGATTTAAAAATGCGAAGCATTAGAGGAAAAATTGGATAAGTTATATGTAAAACAGGTATAGAAGCATAAAGTAGATTCATACCTTATATCAAAC
>CAMPDV010006043.1:0-19591 GCA_946699065.1 Loxodes magnus | reverse complement strand
AGTGTTGAAGCTTTGATAAGATAAGAGTTATAAAGAGTAGTTAGTTTTAAAAGTAAAGTGAAGAAGAAAAGTAAGAAAAGAAGAGTAATTTCAGTTTTTAAGTGTTGAAGCTTTGATAAGATAAGAGTTATAAAGAGTAGTTAGTTTTAAAAGTAAAGTGAAGAAGAAAAGTAAGAAAAGAAGAGTAATTTCAGTTTTTAAGTGTTGAAGCTTTGATAAGATAAGAGTTATAAAGAGTAGTTAGTTTTAAAAGTAAAGTGAAGAAGAAAAGTAAGAAAAGAAGAGTGATTTCATTTTTTAAGTGTTGAAGCTTTGATAAGATAAGAGTTATAAAGAGTAGTTAGTTTTAAAAGTAAAGTGAAGAAGAAAAGTAAGAAAAGAAGAGTGATTTCAGTTTTTAAGTGATGAAGCTTTGATCAGATAAGAGTTATAAAGAGTAGTTAGTTTTAAAAGTAAAGTGAAGAAGAAAAGTAAGAAAAGAAGAGTGATTTCATTTTTTTAGTGTTGAAGCTTTGATAAGATAAGAGTTATAAAGAGTAGTTAGTTTTAAAAGTAAAGTGAAGAAGAAAAGTAAGAAAAGAAGAGTGATTTCAGTTTTTAAGTGTTGAAGCTTTGATAAGATAAGAGTTATAAAGAATAGTTAGTTTTAAAAGTAAAGTGAAGAAGAAAAGTAAGAAAAGTAAGAAAAGAAGAGTGATTTCAGTTTTTAAGTGTTGAAGCTTTGATAAGATAAGAGTTATAAAGAGTAGTTAGTTTTAAAAGTAAAGTGAAGAAGAAAAGTAAGAAAAGAAGAGTGATTTCATTTTTTAAGTGATGAAGCTTTGATAAGATAAGAGTTATAAAGAGTAGTTAGTTTTAAAAGTAAAGTGAAGAAGAAAAGTAAGAAAAGAAGAGTGATTTCAGTTTTTAAGTGATGAAGCTTTGATCAGATAAGAGTTATAAAGAGTAGTTAGTTTTAAAAGTAAAGTGAAGAAGAAAAGTAAGAAAAGAAGAGTAATTTCAGTTTTTAAGTGATGAAGCTTTGATAAGATAAGAGTTATAAAGAGTAGTTAGTTTTAAAAGTAAAGTGAAGAAGAAAAGTAAGAAAAGAAGAGTAATTTCAGTTTTTAAGTGATGAAGCTTTGATCAGATAAGAGTTATAAAGAGTATTTAGTTTTAAAAGTAAAGTGAAGAAGAAAAGTAAGAAAAGAAGAGTGATTTCATTTTTAAGTGTTGAAGCTTTGATAAGATAAGAGTTATAAAGAATAGTTAGTTTTAAAAGTAAAGTGAAGAAGAAAAGTAAGAAAAGAAGAGTGATTTCATTTTTTTAGTGTTGAAGCTTTGATAAGATAAGATTTATAAAGAGTAGTTAGTTTTAAAAGTAAAGTGAAGAAGAAAAGTAAGAAAAGAAGAGTGATTTCATTTTTTTATTGTTGAAGCTTTGATAAGATAAGAGTTATAAAGAGTATTTAGTTTTAAAAGTAAAGTGAAGAAGAAAAGTAAGAAAAGAAGAGTGATTTCATTTTTTTAGTGTTGAAGCTTTGATAAGATAAGAGTTATAAAGAATAGTTAGTTTTAAAAGTAAAGTGAAGAAGAAAAGTAAGAAAAGTAAGAAAAGAAGAGTAATTTCAGTTTTTAAGTGATGAAGCTTTGATCAGATAAGAGTTATAAAGAGTTGTTAGTTTTAAAAGTAAAGTGAAGAAGAAAAGTAAGAAAAGAAGAGTGATTTCATTTTTTTAGTGTTGAAGCTTTGATAAGATAAGAGTTATAAAGAGTAGTTAGTTTTAAAAGTAAAGTGAAGAAGAAAAGTAAGAAAAGAAGAGTGATTTCAGTTTTTTAGTGTTGAAGATTTGATAAGATAAGAGTTATAAAGAGTAGTTAGTTTTAAAAGTAAAGTGAAGAAGAAAAGTAAGAAAAGAAGAGTAATTTCAGTTTTTAAGTGTTGAAGATTTGATAAGATAAGAGTTATAAAGAGTAGTTGGTTTTAAAAGTAAAGTGAAGAAGAAAAGTAAGAAAAGAAGAGTAATTTCATTTTTTAAGTGTTGAAGCTTTGATAAGATAAGAGTTATAAAGAATAGTTAGTTTTAAAAGTAAAGTGAAGAAGAAAAGTAAGAAAAGAAGAGTAATTTCAGTTTTTAAGTGATGAAGCTTTGATAAGATAAGAGTTATAAAGAGTAGTTGGTTTTAAAAGTAAAGTGAAGAAGAAAAGTAAGAAAAGAAGAGTAATTTCAGTTTTTAAGTGTTGAAGCTTTGATAAGATAAGAGTTATAAAGAGTAGTTAGTTTTAAAAGTAAAGTGAAGAAGAAAAGTAAGAAAAGAAGAGTGATTTCAGTTTTTAAGTGTTGAAGCTTTGATCAGATAAGAGTTATAAAGAGTAGTTAGTTTTAAAAGTAAAGTGAAGAAGAAAAGTAAGAAAAGAAGAGTAATTTCATTTTTTTAGTGTTGAAGCTTTGATAAGATAAGAGTTATAAAGAGTAGTTAGTTTTAAAAGTAAAGTGAAGAAGAAAAGTAAGAAAAGAAGAGTGATTTCTTTTTTTAAGTGTTGAAGCTTTGATCAGATAAGAGTTATAAAGAGTAGTTAGTTTTAAAAGTAAAGTGAAGAAGAAAAGTAAGAAAAGAAGAGTGATTTCAGTTTTTTAAGTGATGAAGCTTTGATAAGATAAGAGTTATAAAGAGTAGTTAGTTTTAAAAGTAAAGTGAAGAAGAAAAGTAAGAAAAGAAGAGTGATTTCATTTTTTAAGTGATGAAGCTTTGATAAGATAAGAGTTATAAAGAGTAGTTAGTTTTAAAAGTAAAGTGAAGAAGAAAAGTAAGAAAAGAAGAGTGATTTCTTTTTTTAAGTGTTGAAGCTTTGATCAGATAAGAGTTATAAAGAGTAGTTAGTTTTAAAAGTAAAGTGAAGAAGAAAAGTAAGAAAAGAAGAGTGATTTCAGTTTTTAAGTGATGAAGCTTTGATAAGATAAGAGTTATAAAGAGTAGTTAGTTTTAAAAGTAAAGTGAAGAAGAAAAGTAAGAAAAGAAGAGTGATTTCAGTTTTTTAGTGTTGAAGCTTTGATAAGATAAGATTTATAAAGAGTAGTTAGTTTTAAAAGTAAAGTGAAGAAGAAAAGTAAGAAAAGAAGAGTGATTTCAGTTTTTTAGTGTTGAAGCTTTGATAAGATAAGATTTATAAAGAGTAGTTAGTTTTAAAAGTAAAGTGAAGAAGAAAAGTAAGAAAAGAAGAGTAATTTCATTTTTTAAGTGTTGAAGCTTTGATAAGATAAGAGTTATAAAGAATAGTTAGTTTTAAAAGTAAAGTGAAGAAGAAAAGTAAGAAAAGAAGAGTAATTTCATTTTTTTAGTGTTGAAGCTTTGATAAGATAAGATTTATAAAGAGTAGTTAGTTTTAAAAGTAAAGTGAAGAAGAAAAGTAAGAAAAGAAGAGTGATTTCATTTTTTTATTGTTGAAGCTTTGATAAGATAAGAGTTATAAAGAGTATTTAGTTTTAAAAGTAAAGTGAAGAAGAAAAGTAAGAAAAGAAGAGTGATTTCAGTTTTTAAGTGATGAAGCTTTGATCAGATAAGAGTTATAAAGAGTAGTTAGTTTTAAAAGTAAAGTGAAGAAGAAAAGTAAGAAAAGAAGAGTGATTTCAGTTTTTAAGTGATGAAGCTTTGATAAGATAAGAGTTATAAAGAGTAGTTAGTTTTAAAAGTAAAGTGAAGAAGAAAAGTAAGAAAAGAAGAGTAATTTCAGTTTTTAAGTGATGAAGCTTTGATAAGATAAGAGTTATAAAGAGTATTTAGTTTTAAAAGTAAAGTGAAGAAGAAAAGTAAGAAAAGAAGAGTGATTTCAGTTTTTAAGTGTTGAAGCTTTGATCAGATAAGAGTTATAAAGAGTAGTTAGTTTTAAAAGTAAAGTGAAGAAGAAAAATAAGAAAAGAAGAGTGATTTCAGTTTTTTAGTGTTGAAGCTTTGATAAGATAAGATTTATAAAGAGTAGTTAGTTTTAAAAGTAAAGTGAAGAAGAAAAGTAAGAAAAGAAGAGTGATTTCAGTTTTTTAAGTGATGAAGCTTTGATCAGATAAGAGTTATAAAGAGTAGTTAGTTTTAAAAGTAAAGTGAAGAAGAAAAGTAAGAAAAGAAGAGTGATTTCAGTTTTTAAGTGTTGAAGCTTTGATCAGATAAGAGTTATAAAGAGTAGTTAGTTTTAAAAGTAAAGTGAAGAAGAAAAGTAAGAAAAGAAGAGTGATTTCAGTTTTTAAGTGATGAAGCTTTGATCAGATAAGAGTTATAAAGAGTAGTTAGTTTTAAAAGTAAAGTGAAGAAGAAAAGTAAGAAAAGAAGAGTGATTTCAGTTTTTAAGTGTTGAAGCTTTGATCAGATAAGAGTTATAAAGAGTAGTTAGTTTTAAAAGTAAAGTGAAGAAGAAAAGTAAAAGTAAAGTGAGAAGAGTAAGAAAAGAAGAGTTTTCAGTTTTTAAGTGATGAAGCTTTGATCAGATAAGAGTTATAAAGAGTAGTTAGTTTTAAAAGTAAAGTGAAGAAGAAAAGTAAGAAAAGAAGAGTGATTTCAGTTTTTAAGTGTTGAAGCTTTGATCAGATAAGAGTTATAAAGAGTAGTTAGTTTTAAAAGTAAAGTGAAGAAGAAAAATAAGAAAAGAAGAGTGATTTCAGTTTTTTAGTGTTGAAGCTTTGATCAGATAAGATTTATAAAGAGTAGTTAGTTTTAAAAGTAAAGTGAAGAAGAAAAGTAAGAAAAGAAGAGTGATTTCAGTTTTTTAAGTGATGAAGCTTTGATCAGATAAGAGTTATAAAGAGTAGTTAGTTTTAAAAGTAAAGTGAAGAAGAAAAGTAAGAAAAGAAGAGTGATTTCAGTTTTTAAGTGTTGAAGCTTTGATCAGATAAGAGTTATAAAGAGTAGTTAGTTTTAAAAGTAAAGTGAAGAAGAAAAGTAAGAAAAGAAGAGTGATTTCAGTTTTTAAGTGATGAAGCTTTGATAAGATAAGAGTTATAAAGAGTAGTTAGTTTTAAAAGTAAAGTGAAGAAGAAAAGTAAGAAAAGAAGAGTGATTTCAGTTTTTAAGTGTTGAAGCTTTGATCAGATAAGAGTTATAAAGAGTAGTTAGTTTTAAAAGTAAAGTGAAGAAGAAAAGTAAGAAAAGAAGAGTGATTTCAGTTTTTAAGTGTTGAAGCTTTGATCAGATAAGAGTTATAAAGAGTAGTTAGTTTTAAAAGTAAAGTGAAGAAGAAAAGTAAGAAAAGAAGAGTGATTTCAGTTTTTAAGTGATGAAGCTTTGATAAGATAAGAGTTATAAAGAGTAGTTAGTTTTAAAAGTAAAGTGAAGAAGAAAAGTAAGAAAAGAAGAGTGATTTCAGTTTTTAAGTGTTGAAGCTTTGATCAGATAAGAGTTATAAAGAGTAGTTAGTTTTAAAAGTAAAGTGAAGAAGAAAAGTAAGAAAAGAAGAGTGATTTCATTTTTTAAGTGTTGAAGCTTTGATAAGATAAGAGTTATAAAGAGTAGTTAGTTTTAAAAGTAAAGTGAAGAAGAAAAGTAAGAAAAGAAGAGTAATTTCAGTTTTTAAGTGTTGAAGCTTTGATAAGATAAGAGTTATAAAGAGTAGTTAGTTTTAAAAGTAAAGTGAAGAAGAAAAGTAAGAAAAGAAGAGTAATTTCATTTTTTAAGTGTTGAAGCTTTGATAAGATAAGAGTTATAAAGAGTAGTTAGTTTTAAAAGTAAAGTGAAGAAGAAAAGTAAGAAAAGAAGAGTAATTTCAGTTTTTAAGTGTTGAAGCTTTGATCAGATAAGAGTTATAAAGAGTAGTTAGTTTTAAAAGTAAAGTGAAGAAGAAAAGTAAGAAAAGAAGAGTGATTTCAGTTTTTAAGTGTTGAAGCTTTGATAAGATAAGAGTTATAAAGAGTAGTTAGTTTTAAAAGTAAAGTGAAGAAGAAAAGTAAGAAAAGAAGAGTGATTTCAGTTTTTAAGTGTTGAAGCTTTGATCAGATAAGAGTTATAAAGAGTAGTTAGTTTTAAAAGTAAAGTGAAGAAGAAAAGTAAGAAAAGAAGAGTGATTTCAGTTTTTAAGTGATGAAGCTTTGATAAGATAAGAGTTATAAAGAGTAGTTAGTTTTAAAAGTAAAGTGAAGAAGAAAAGTAAGAAAAGAAGAGTGATTTCATTTTTTAAGTGTTGAAGCTTTGATAAGATAAGAGTTATAAAGAGTAGTTAGTTTTAAAAGTAAAGTGAAGAAGAAAAGTAAGAAAAGAAGAGTGATTTCAGTTTTTAAGTGATGAAGCTTTGATCAGATAAGAGTTATAAAGAGTAGTTAGTTTTAAAAGTAAAGTGAAGAAGAAAAGTAAGAAAAGAAGAGTGATTTCAGTTTTTAAGTGTTGAAGCTTTGATAAGATAAGAGTTATAAAGAGTAGTTAGTTTTAAAAGTAAAGTGAAGAAGAAAAGTAAGAAAAGAAGAGTGATTTCAGTTTTTAAGTGATGAAGCTTTGATAAGATAAGAGTTATAAAGAGTAGTTAGTTTTAAAAGTAAAGTGAAGAAGAAAAGTAAGAAAAGAAGAGTGATTTCAGTTTTTAAGTGTTGAAGCTTTGATAAGATAAGAGTTATAAAGAGTAGTTCGTTTTAAAAGTAAAGTGAAGAAGAAAAGTAAGAAAAGAAGAGTGATTTCAGTTTTTAAGTGTTGAAGCTTTGATAAGATAAGAGTTATAAAGAGTAGTTCGTTTTAAAAGTAAAGTGAAGAAGAAAAGTAAGAAAAGAAGAGTGATTTCAGTTTTTAAGTGTTGAAGCTTTGATAAGATAAGAGTTATAAAGAGTATTTAGTTTTAAAAGTAAAGTGAAGAAGAAAAGTAAGAAAAGAAGAGTGATTTCATTTTTTAAGTGTTGAAGCTTTGATAAGATAAGAGTTATAAAGAGTAGTTAGTTTTAAAAGTAAAGTGAAGAAGAAAAGTAAGAAAAGAAGAGTGATTTCAGTTTTTAAGTGTTGAAGCTTTGATAAGATAAGAGTTATAAAGAGTAGTTAGTTTTAAAAGTAAAGTGAAGAAGAAAAGTAAGAAAAGAAGAGTGATTTCAGTTTTTAAGTGTTGAAGCTTTGATAAGATAAGAGTTATAAAGAGTAGTTAGTTTTAAAAGTAAAGTGAAGAAGAAAAGTAAGAAAAGAAGAGTGATTTCAGTTTTTAAGTGTTGAAGCTTTGATCAGATAAGAGTTATAAAGAGTAGTTAGTTTTAAAAGTAAAGTGAAGAAGAAAAGTAAGAAAAGAAGAGTAATTTCAGTTTTTAAGTGTTGAAGCTTTGATAAGATAAGAGTTATAAAGAGTAGTTAGTTTTAAAAGTAAAGTGAAGAAGAAAAGTAAGAAAAGAAGAGTAATTTCAGTTTTTAAGTGATGAAGCTTTGATAAGATAAGAGTTATAAAGAGTAGTTAGTTTTAAAAGTAAAGTGAAGAAGAAAAGTAAGAAAAGAAGAGTGATTTCAGTTTTTAAGTGTTGAAGCTTTGATCAGATAAGAGTTATAAAGAGTAGTTAGTTTTAAAAGTAAAGTGAAGAAGAAAAGTAAGAAAAGAAGAGTGATTTCAGTTTTTAAGTGTTGAAGCTTTGATAAGATAAGAGTTATAAAGAGTAGTTAGTTTTAAAAGTAAAGTGAAGAAGAAAAGTAAGAAAAGAAGAGTAATTTCAGTTTTTAAGTGTTGAAGCTTTGATCAGATAAGAGTTATAAAGAGTAGTTAGTTTTAAAAGTAAAGTGAAGAAGAAAAGTAAGAAAAGAAGAGTAATTTCAGTTTTTTAAGTGTTGAAGCTTTGATAAGATAAGAGTTATAAAGAGTAGTTAGTTTTAAAAGTAAAGTGAAGAAGAAAAGTAAGAAAAGAAGAGTGATTTCAGTTTTTAAGTGATGAAGCTTTGATAAGATAAGAGTTATAAAGAGTAGTTAGTTTTAAAAGTAAAGTGAAGAAGAAAAGTAAGAAAAGAAGAGTGATTTCAGTTTTTAAGTGTTGAAGCTTTGATCAGATAAGAGTTATAAAGAGTAGTTAGTTTTAAAAGTAAAGTGAAGAAGAAAAGTAAGAAAAGAAGAGTGATTTCAGTTTTTAAGTGATGAAGCTTTGATCAGATAAGAGTTATAAAGAGTAGTTAGTTTTAAAAGTAAAGTGAAGAAGAAAAGTAAGAAAAGAAGAGTAATTTCATTTTTTAAGTGTTGAAGCTTTGATAAGATAAGAGTTATAAAGAGTAGTTAGTTTTAAAAGTAAAGTGAAGAAGAAAAGTAAGAAAAGAAGAGTAATTTCAGTTTTTAAGTGATGAAGCTTTGATAAGATAAGAGTTATAAAGAGTAGTTAGTTTTAAAAGTAAAGTGAAGAAGAAAAGTAAGAAAAGAAGAGTGATTTCAGTTTTTAAGTGATGAAGCTTTGATAAGATAAGAGTTATAAAGAGTAGTTAGTTTTAAAAGTAAAGTGAAGAAGAAAAGTAAGAAAAGAAGAGTAATTTCAGTTTTTAAGTGTTGAAGCTTTGATAAGATAAGAGTTATAAAGAGTAGTTAGTTTTAAAAGTAAAGTGAAGAAGAAAAGTAAGAAAAGAAGAGTGATTTCAGTTTTTAAGTGTTGAAGCTTTGATCAGATAAGAGTTATAAAGAGTAGTTAGTTTTAAAAGTAAAGTGAAGAAGAAAAGTAAGAAAAGAAGAGTGATTTCAGTTTTTAAGTGTTGAAGCTTTGATAAGATAAGAGTTATAAAGAGTAGTTAGTTTTAAAAGTAAAGTGAAGAAGAAAAGTAAGAAAAGAAGAGTGATTTCAGTTTTTAAGTGATGAAGCTTTGATCAGATAAGAGTTATAAAGAGTAGTTAGTTTTAAAAGTAAAGTGAAGAAGAAAAGTAAGAAAAGAAGAGTGATTTCAGTTTTTAAGTGATGAAGCTTTGATAAGATAAGAGTTATAAAGAGTAGTTAGTTTTAAAAGTAAAGTGAAGAAGAAAAGTAAGAAAAGAAGAGTGATTTCAGTTTTTAAGTGTTGAAGCTTTGATAAGATAAGAGTTATAAAGAGTAGTTAGTTTTAAAAGTAAAGTGAAGAAGAAAAGTAAGAAAAGAAGAGTAATTTCAGTTTTTAAGTGATGAAGCTTTGATAAGATAAGAGTTATAAAGAGTAGTTAGTTTTAAAAGTAAAGTGAAGAAGAAAAGTAAGAAAAGAAGAGTGATTTCAGTTTTTAAGTGTTGAAGCTTTGATCAGATAAGAGTTATAAAGAGTAGTTAGTTTTAAAAGTAAAGTGAAGAAGAAAAGTAAGAAAAGAAGAGTGATTTCAGTTTTTTAGTGTTGAAGCTTTGATAAGATAAGAGTTATAAAGAGTAGTTAGTTTTAAAAGTAAAGTGAAGAAGAAAAGTAAGAAAAGAAGAGTGATTTCAGTTTTTAAGTGATGAAGCTTTGATAAGATAAGAGTTATAAAGAGTAGTTAGTTTTAAAAGTAAAGTGAAGAAGAAAAGTAAGAAAAGAAGAGTGATTTCAGTTTTTAAGTGTTGAAGCTTTGATCAGATAAGAGTTATAAAGAGTAGTTAGTTTTAAAAGTAAAGTGAAGAAGAAAAGTAAGAAAAGAAGAGTGATTTCAGTTTTTAAGTGATGAAGCTTTGATAAGATAAGAGTTATAAAGAGTAGTTAGTTTTAAAAGTAAAGTGAAGAAGAAAAGTAAGAAAAGAAGAGTAATTTCATTTTTTAAGTGTTGAAGCTTTGATAAGATAAGAGTTATAAAGAGTAGTTAGTTTTAAAAGTAAAGTGAAGAAGAAAAGTAAGAAAAGAAGAGTAATTTCAGTTTTTAAGTGATGAAGCTTTGATAAGATAAGAGTTATAAAGAGTAGTTAGTTTTAAAAGTAAAGTGAAGAAGAAAAGTAAGAAAAGTAAGAAAAGAAGAGTGATTTCAGTTTTTAAGTGTTGAAGCTTTGATCAGATAAGAGTTATAAAGAGTAGTTAGTTTTAAAAGTAAAGTGAAGAAGAAAAGTAAGAAAAGAAGAGTGATTTCAGTTTTTAAGTGTTGAAGCTTTGATAAGATAAGAGTTATAAAGAGTAGTTAGTTTTAAAAGTAAAGTGAAGAAGAAAAGTAAGAAAAGAAGAGTGATTTCAGTTTTTAAGTGATGAAGCTTTGATCAGATAAGAGTTATAAAGAGTAGTTAGTTTTAAAAGTAAAGTGAAGAAGAAAAGTAAGAAAAGAAGAGTGATTTCAGTTTTTAAGTGTTGAAGCTTTGATCAGATAAGAGTTATAAAGAGTAGTTAGTTTTAAAAGTAAAGTGAAGAAGAAAAGTAAGAAAAGAAGAGTAATTTCAGTTTTTAAGTGTTGAAGCTTTGATAAGATAAGAGTTATAAAGAGTAGTTAGTTTTAAAAGTAAAGTGAAGAAGAAAAGTAAGAAAAGAAGAGTGATTTCAGTTTTTAAGTGTTGAAGCTTTGATCAGATAAGAGTTATAAAGAGTAGTTAGTTTTAAAAGTAAAGTGAAGAAGAAAAGTAAGAAAAGAAGAGTAATTTCAGTTTTTAAGTGTTGAAGCTTTGATAAGATAAGAGTTATAAAGAGTAGTTAGTTTTAAAAGTAAAGTGAAGAAGAAAAGTAAGAAAAGAAGAGTGATTTCAGTTTTTAAGTGTTGAAGCTTTGATAAGATAAGAGTTATAAAGAGTAGTTAGTTTTAAAAGTAAAGTGAAGAAGAAAAGTAAGAAAAGAAGAGTAATTTCAGTTTTTAAGTGATGAAGCTTTGATCAGATAAGAGTTATAAAGAGTAGTTAGTTTTAAAAGTAAAGTGAAGAAGAAAAGTAAGAAAAGAAGAGTGATTTCAGTTTTTAAGTGTTGAAGCTTTGATAAGATAAGAGTTATAAAGAGTAGTTAGTTTTAAAAGTAAAGTGAAGAAGAAAAGTAAGAAAAGAAGAGTAATTTCAGTTTTTAAGTGATGAAGCTTTGATAAGATAAGAGTTATAAAGAGTAGTTAGTTTTAAAAGTAAAGTGAAGAAGAAAAGTAAGAAAAGAAGAGTGATTTCAGTGTTTAAGTGATGAAGCTTTGATCAGATAAGAGTTATAAAGAGTAGTTAGTTTTAAAAGTAAAGTGAAGAAGAAAAGTAAGAAAAGAAGAGTGATTTCAGTTTTTAAGTGTTGAAGCTTTGATAAGATAAGAGTTATAAAGAGTAGTTAGTTTTAAAAGTAAAGTGAAGAAGAAAAGTAAGAAAAGAAGAGTGATTTCAGTTTTTAAGTGATGAAGCTTTGATCAGATAAGAGTTATAAAGAGTAGTTAGTTTTAAAAGTAAAGTGAAGAAGAAAAGTAAGAAAAGAAGAGTGATTTCAGTTTTTAAGTGTTGAAGCTTTGATCAGATAAGAGTTATAAAGAGTAGTTAGTTTTAAAAGTAAAGTGAAGAAGAAAAGTAAGAAAAGAAGAGTAATTTCAGTTTTTAAGTGTTGAAGCTTTGATCAGATAAGAGTTATAAAGAGTAGTTAGTTTTAAAAGTAAAGTGAAGAAGAAAAGTAAGAAAAGAAGAGTGATTTCAGTTTTTAAGTGATGAAGCTTTGATAAGATAAGAGTTATAAAGAGTAGTTAGTTTTAAAAGTAAAGTGAAGAAGAAAAGTAAGAAAAGAAGAGTGATTTCAGTTTTTAAGTGTTGAAGCTTTGATCAGATAAGAGTTATAAAGAGTAGTTAGTTTTAAAAGTAAAGTGAAGAAGAAAAGTAAGAAAAGAAGAGTGATTTCATTTTTTAAGTGTTGAAGCTTTGATAAGATAAGAGTTATAAAGAGTAGTTAGTTTTAAAAGTAAAGTGAAGAAGAAAAGTAAGAAAAGAAGAGTAATTTCAGTTTTTAAGTGATGAAGCTTTGATAAGATAAGAGTTATAAAGAGTAGTTAGTTTTAAAAGTAAAGTGAAGAAGAAAAGTAAGAAAAGAAGAGTGATTTCAGTTTTTAAGTGTTGAAGCTTTGATAAGATAAGAGTTATAAAGAGTAGTTAGTTTTAAAAGTAAAGTGAAGAAGAAAAGTAAGAAAAGAAGAGTGATTTCAGTTTTTAAGTGTTGAAGCTTTGATAAGATAAGAGTTATAAAGAGTAGTTAGTTTTAAAAGTAAAGTGAAGAAGAAAAGTAAGAAAAGAAGAGTGATTTCAGTTTTTAAGTGTTGAAGCTTTGATAAGATAAGAGTTATAAAGAGTAGTTAGTTTTAAAAGTAAAGTGAAGAAGAAAAGTAAGAAAAGAAGAGTGATTTCAGTTTTTAAGTGTTGAAGCTTTGATAAGATAAGAGTTATAAAGAGTAGTTAGTTTTAAAAGTAAAGTGAAGAAGAAAAGTAAGAAAAGAAGAGTGATTTCAGTTTTTAAGTGTTGAAGCTTTGATAAGATAAGAGTTATAAAGAGTAGTTAGTTTTAAAAGTAAAGTGAAGAAGAAAAGTAAGAAAAGAAGAGTGATTTCAGTTTTTTAAGTGTTGAAGCTTTGATAAGATAAGAGTTATAAAGAGTAGTTAGTTTTAAAAGTAAAGTGAAGAAGAAAAGTAAGAAAAGAAGAGTGATTTCAGTTTTTAAGTGTTGAAGCTTTGATAAGATAAGAGTTATAAAGAGTAGTTAGTTTTAAAAGTAAAGTGAAGAAGAAAAGTAAGAAAAGAAGAGTGATTTCAGTTTTTAAGTGTTGAAGCTTTGATAAGATAAGAGTTATAAAGAGTAGTTAGTTTTAAAAGTAAAGTGAAGAAGAAAAGTAAGAAAAGAAGAGTGATTTCAGTTTTTAAGTGTTGAAGCTTTGATAAGATAAGAGTTATAAAGAGTAGTTAGTTTTAAAAGTAAAGTGAAGAAGAAAAGTAAGAAAAGAAGAGTGATTTCAGTTTTTAAGTGTTGAAGCTTTGATAAGATAAGAGTTATAAAGAGTAGTTAGTTTTAAAAGTAAAGTGAAGAAGAAAAGTAAGAAAAGAAGAGTAATTTCAGTTTTTAAGTGTTGAAGCTTTGATAAGATAAGAGTTATAAAGAGTAGTTAGTTTTAAAAGTAAAGTGAAGAAGAAAAGTAAGAAAAGAAGAGTGATTTCAGTTTTTAAGTGTTGAAGCTTTGATAAGATAAGAGTTATAAAGAGTAGTTAGTTTTAAAAGTAAAGTGAAGAAGAAAAGTAAGAAAAGAAGAGTAATTTCAGTTTTTAAGTGTTGAAGCTTTGATAAGATAAGAGTTATAAAGAGTAGTTAGTTTTAAAAGTAAAGTGAAGAAGAAAAGTAAGAAAAGAAGAGTGATTTCAGTTTTTAAGTGTTGAAGCTTTGATAAGATAAGAGTTATAAAGAGTAGTTAGTTTTAAAAGTAAAGTGAAGAAGAAAAGTAAGAAAAGAAGAGTAATTTCAGTTTTTAAGTGTTGAAGCTTTGATCAGATAAGAGTTATAAAGAGTAGTTAGTTTTAAAAGTAAAGTGAAGAAGAAAAGTAAGAAAAGAAGAGTGATTTCAGTTTTTAAGTGTTGAAGCTTTGATAAGATAAGAGTTATAAAGAGTAGTTAGTTTTAAAAGTAAAGTGAAGAAGAAAAGTAAGAAAAGAAGAGTAATTTCAGTTTTTAAGTGTTGAAGCTTTGATAAGATAAGAGTTATAAAGAGTAGTTAGTTTTAAAAGTAAAGTGAAGAAGAAAAGTAAGAAAAGAAGAGTAATTTCAGTTTTTAAGTGTTGAAGCTTTGATCAGATAAGAGTTATAAAGAGTAGTTAGTTTTAAAAGTAAAGTGAAGAAGAAAAGTAAGAAAAGAAGAGTGATTTCAGTTTTTAAGTGTTGAAGCTTTGATCAGATAAGAGTTATAAAGAGTAGTTAGTTTTAAAAGTAAAGTGAAGAAGAAAAGTAAGAAAAGAAGAGTGATTTCAGTTTTTAAGTGTTGAAGCTTTGATAAGATAAGAGTTATAAAGAGTAGTTAGTTTTAAAAGTAAAGTGAAGAAGAAAAGTAAGAAAAGAAGAGTGATTTCAGTTTTTAAGTGTTGAAGCTTTGATAAGATAAGAGTTATAAAGAGTAGTTAGTTTTAAAAGTAAAGTGAAGAAGAAAAGTAAGAAAAGAAGAGTGATTTCAGTTTTTAAGTGTTGAAGCTTTGATAAGATAAGAGTTATAAAGAGTAGTTAGTTTTAAAAGTAAAGTGAAGAAGAAAAGTAAGAAAAGAAGAGTGATTTCAGTTTTTAAGTGTTGAAGCTTTGATAAGATAAGAGTTATAAAGAGTAGTTAGTTTTAAAAGTAAAGTGAAGAAGAAAAGTAAGAAAAGAAGAGTAATTTCAGTTTTTAAGTGTTGAAGCTTTGATAAGATAAGAGTTATAAAGAGTAGTTAGTTTTAAAAGTAAAGTGAAGAAGAAAAGTAAGAAAAGAAGAGTGATTTCAGTTTTTAAGTGTTGAAGCTTTGATAAGATAAGAGTTATAAAGAGTAGTTAGTTTTAAAAGTAAAGTGAAGAAGAAAAGTAAGAAAAGAAGAGTAATTTCAGTTTTTAAGTGTTGAAGCTTTGATAAGATAAGAGTTATAAAGAGTAGTTAGTTTTAAAAGTAAAGTGAAGAAGAAAAGTAAGAAAAGAAGAGTGATTTCAGTTTTTAAGTGTTGAAGCTTTGATAAGATAAGAGTTATAAAGAGTAGTTAGTTTTAAAAGTAAAGTGAAGAAGAAAAGTAAGAAAAGAAGAGTGATTTCAGTTTTTAAGTGTTGAAGCTTTGATAAGATAAGAGTTATAAAGAGTAGTTAGTTTTAAAAGTAAAGTGAAGAAGAAAAGTAAGAAAAGAAGAGTGATTTCAGTTTTTAAGTGTTGAAGCTTTGATAAGATAAGAGTTATAAAGAGTAGTTAGTTTTAAAAGTAAAGTGAAGAAGAAAAGTAAGAAAAGAAGAGTGATTTCAGTTTTTAAGTGTTGAAGCTTTGATAAGATAAGAGTTATAAAGAGTAGTTAGTTTTAAAAGTAAAGTGAAGAAGAAAAGTAAGAAAAGAAGAGTGATTTCAGTTTTTAAGTGTTGAAGCTTTGATAAGATAAGAGTTATAAAGAGTAGTTAGTTTTAAAAGTAAAGTGAAGAAGAAAAGTAAGAAAAGAAGAGTGATTTCATTTTTTAAGTGTTGAAGCTTTGATAAGATAAGAGTTATAAAGAGTAGTTAGTTTTAAAAGTAAAGTGAAGAAGAAAAGTAAGAAAAGAAGAGTGATTTCAGTTTTTAAGTGTTGAAGCTTTGATAAGATAAGAGTTATAAAGAGTAGTTAGTTTTAAAAGTAAAGTGAAGAAGAAAAGTAAGAAAAGAAGAGTGATTTCAGTTTTTAAGTGTTGAAGCTTTGATAAGATAAGAGTTATAAAGAGTAGTTAGTTTTAAAAGTAAAGTGAAGAAGAAAAGTAAGAAAAGAAGAGTGATTTCAGTTTTTAAGTGTTGAAGCTTTGATAAGATAAGAGTTATAAAGAGTAGTTAGTTTTAAAAGTAAAGTGAAGAAGAAAAGTAAGAAAAGAAGAGTGATTTCAGTTTTTAAGTGTTGAAGCTTTGATAAGATAAGAGTTATAAAGAGTAGTTAGTTTTAAAAGTAAAGTGAAGAAGAAAAGTAAGAAAAGAAGAGTGATTTCAGTTTTTAAGTGTTGAAGCTTTGATCAGATAAGAGTTATAAAGAGTAGTTAGTTTTAAAAGTAAAGTGAAGAAGAAAAGTAAGAAAAGAAGAGTGATTTCAGTTTTTAAGTGTTGAAGCTTTGATAAGATAAGAGTTATAAAGAGTAGTTAGTTTTAAAAGTAAAGTGAAGAAGAAAAGTAAGAAAAGAAGAGTGATTTCAGTTTTTAAGTGTTGAAGCTTTGATAAGATAAGAGTTATAAAGAGTAGTTAGTTTTAAAAGTAAAGTGAAGAAGAAAAGTAAGAAAAGAAGAGTGATTTCAGTTTTTAAGTGTTGAAGCTTTGATAAGATAAGAGTTATAAAGAGTAGTTAGTTTTAAAAGTAAAGTGAAGAAGAAAAGTAAGAAAAGAAGAGTGATTTCAGTTTTTAAGTGTTGAAGCTTTGATAAGATAAGAGTTATAAAGAGTAGTTAGTTTTAAAAGTAAAGTGAAGAAGAAAAGTAAGAAAAGAAGAGTAATTTCAGTTTTTAAGTGTTGAAGCTTTGATAAGATAAGAGTTATAAAGAGTAGTTAGTTTTAAAAGTAAAGTGAAGAAGAAAAGTAAGAAAAGAAGAGTGATTTCAGTTTTTAAGTGTTGAAGCTTTGATAAGATAAGAGTTATAAAGAGTAGTTAGTTTTAAAAGTAAAGTGAAGAAGAAAAGTAAGAAAAGAAGAGTAATTTCAGTTTTTAAGTGTTGAAGCTTTGATAAGATAAGAGTTATAAAGAGTAGTTAGTTTTAAAAGTAAAGTGAAGAAGAAAAGTAAGAAAAGAAGAGTAATTTCAGTTTTTAAGTGTTGAAGCTTTGATAAGATAAGAGTTATAAAGAGTAGTTAGTTTTAAAAGTAAAGTGAAGAAGAAAAGTAAGAAAAGAAGAGTGATTTCAGTTTTTAAGTGTTGAAGCTTTGATAAGATAAGAGTTATAAAGAGTAGTTAGTTTTAAAAGTAAAGTGAAGAAGAAAAGTAAGAAAAGAAGAGTGATTTCAGTTTTTAAGTGTTGAAGCTTTGATAAGATAAGAGTTATAAAGAGTAGTTAGTTTTAAAAGTAAAGTGAAGAAGAAAAGTAAGAAAAGAAGAGTGATTTCAGTTTTTAAGTGTTGAAGCTTTGATAAGATAAGAGTTATAAAGAGTAGTTAGTTTTAAAAGTAAAGTGAAGAAGAAAAGTAAGAAAAGAAGAGTGATTTCAGTTTTTAAGTGTTGAAGCTTTGATAAGATAAGAGTTATAAAGAGTAGTTAGTTTTAAAAGTAAAGTGAAGAAGAAAAGTAAGAAAAGAAGAGTGATTTCAGTTTTTAAGTGATGAAGCTTTGATAAGATAAGAGTTATAAAGAGTAGTTAGTTTTAAAAGTAAAGTGAAGAAGAAAAGTAAGAAAAGAAGAGTAATTTCAGTTTTTAAGTGTTGAAGCTTTGATAAGATAAGAGTTATAAAGAGTAGTTAGTTTTAAAAGTAAAGTGAAGAAGAAAAGTAAGAAAAGAAGAGTGATTTCAGTTTTTAAGTGTTGAAGCTTTGATCAGATAAGAGTTATAAAGAGTAGTTAGTTTTAAAAGTAAAGTGAAGAAGAAAAGTAAGAAAAGAAGAGTAATTTCAGTTTTTAAGTGTTGAAGCTTTGATAAGATAAGAGCAATTTATTTGTAAATCTTTTGTATTTATTTTTCAATATATCACTTATTATCGTTTATAAGCTGCATTTTTATATTCATTAGACGCGGGAGTTTGGTTTTTAATTCTGACTATTTTTATTTAAACTTTCGTTTGCTTATATGTTCGTTATTTTTAATATATTTTTATTGCATTGATGTCATTCGATTTTCTTTATTTCAATTAATTACTTTTATTTTCTACTATTTTTACTCATTTATTTTCGAACTTTTTTATTTGTCGAGTACTTTTATTATTCTCTTAGGGCTCATTTTGTAGACGCAGCGGGCCCTTTACTTTGTGTCGCTCGTTTTCTATAACATTTTTAACTATCATACTCATTAGACGCGGGGGTGCCACTTATATTCGCAGCATTTATGTATCAAATTTATAGCTACTCATATATATTAGATGCGGGAGGAACATTATTTTTATGTAGTTTATTTATATATCACTCTCAATTTAAGTCATTTTTTATGGACGCGGTGGTCCCATTTTTATATTTTTTTGTTGTCTGTCAATTTCGATTCATGTCTTTTAGACGCAGGGAGCATGTTTTTTTATCCGATGTGCAACTATATATAAATTAAGATGCATGCTTTTTTATGCCAGCAGCTTTTATATGATATAAATGATTACTTTTTTGTCTTTTTTTCAACTTCTCTATCCTAATCAACTTCCTTATCTCATACAAAAAGGTCACCCGTTTATCCTCGTTTGTCCTCTTCAATTATTATTTTCGATTTACTTTATTATCCTCGCTTAACCTTTCTTTTTATATTATATCTAGTCATTTTTATACACTCATGCAATTTATTTGTAAATCTTTTGTATTTATTTTTCAATATATCACTTATTATCGTTTATAAGCTGCATTTTTATATTCATTAGACGCGGGAGTTTGGTTTTTAATTCTGACTATTTTTATTTAAACTTTCGTTTGCTTATATGTTCGTTATTTTTAATATATTTTTATTGCATTGATGTCATTCGATTTTCTTTATTTCAATTAATTACTTTTATTTTCTACTATTTTTACTCATTTATTTTCGAACTTTTTTATTTGTCGAGTACTTTTATTATTCTCTTAGGGCTCATTTTGTAGACGCAGCGGGCCCTTTACTTTGTGTCGCTCGTTTTCTATAACATTTTTAACTATCATACTCATTAGACGCGGGGGTGCCACTTATATTCGCAGCATTTATGTATCAAATTTATAGCTACTCATATATATTAGATGCGGGAGGAACATTATTTTTATGTAGTTTATTTATATATCACTCTCAATTTAAGTCATTTTTTATGGACGCGGTGGTCCCATTTTTATATTTTTTTGTTGTCTGTCAATTTCGATTCATGTCTTTTAGACGCAGGGAGCATGTTTTTTTATCCGATGTGCAACTATATATAAATTAAGATGCATGCTTTTTTATGCCAGCAGCTTTTATATGATATAAATGATTACTTTTTTGTCTTTTTTTCAACTTCTCTATCCTAATCAACTTCCTTATCTCATACAAAAAGGTCACCCGTTTATCCTCGTTTGTCCTCTTCAATTATTATTTTCGATTTACTTTATTATCCTCGCTTAACCTTTCTTTTTATATTATATCTAGTCATTTTTATACACTCATGCAATTTATTTGTAAATCTTTTGTATTTATTTTTCAATATATCACTTATTATCGTTTATAAGCTGCATTTTTATATTCATTAGACGCGGGAGTTTGGTTTTTAATTCTGACTATTTTTATTTAAACTTTCGTTTGCTTATATGTTCGTTATTTTTAATATATTTTTATTGCATTGATGTCATTCGATTTTCTTTATTTCAATTAATTACTTTTATTTTCTACTATTTTTACTCATTTATTTTCGAACTTTTTTATTTGTCGAGTACTTTTATTATTCTCTTAGGGCTCATTTTGTAGACGCAGCGGGCCCTTTACTTTGTGTCGCTCGTTTTCTATAACATTTTTAACTATCATACTCATTAGACGCGGGGGTGCCACTTATATTCGCAGCATTTATGTATCAAATTTATAGCTACTCATATATATTAGATGCGGGAGGAACATTATTTTTATGTAGTTTATTTATATATCACTCTCAATTTAAGTCATTTTTTATGGACGCGGTGGTCCCATTTTTATATTTTTTTGTTGTCTGTCAATTTCGATTCATGTCTTTTAGACGCAGGGAGCATGTTTTTTTATCCGATGTGCAACTATATATAAATTAAGATGCATGCTTTTTTATGCCAGCAGCTTTTATATGATATAAATGATTACTTTTTTGTCTTTTTTTCAACTTCTCTATCCTAATCAACTTCCTTATCTCATACAAAAAGGTCACCCGTTTATCCTCGTTTGTCCTCTTCAATTATTATTTTCGATTTACTTTATTATCCTCGCTTAACCTTTCTTTTTATATTATATCTAGTCATTTTTATACACTCATGCAATTTATTTGTAAATCTTTTGTATTTATTTTTCAAT
>CAMPDV010006042.1:0-20103 GCA_946699065.1 Loxodes magnus | reverse complement strand
GTTATAAAGAGTATTTAGTTTTAAAAGTGAAGAAGAAAAGTAAAAAAGAAGAGTTATTATTTTGTTTTTAAGTTTGTCTTGAGCTTAGATATGAGTTAAAAAGAGTAGTAAGTTTTAAAAGTGAAGAAGAAAAGTAAGGTAGAAGAGTAATTATTTTGTTTTTAAGTTTGTCTTGAGCTTAGATATGAGTTAAAAAGAGTAGTAAGTTTTAAAAGTGAAGAAGAAAAGTAAAGAAGAAGAGTAATTTTAGTTTTTAAGTTTGTCTTGAACTTAGATGAGAGTTATAAAGAGTAGTAAGTTTTAAAAGTGAAGAAGAAAAGTAAGGTAGAAGAGTAATTATTTTGTTTTTAAGTTTGTCTTGAGCTTAGATATGAGTTAAAAAGAGTAGTTAGTTTTAAAAGTGAAGAAGAAAAGTAAGGTAGAAGAGTTATTATTTTTTTAAGTTTGTCTTGAGCTTAGATATGAGTTATAAAGAGTATTTAGTTTTAATAGTGAAGAAGAAAAGTAAGGTAGAAGAGTAATTATTTTGTTTTTAAGTTTGTCTTGAGCTTAGATATGAGTTATAAAGAGTAGTTAGTTTTAATAGTGAAGAAGAAAAGTAAGAAAAGAAGAGTAATTTTAGTTTTTTAAGTTTGTCTTGAGCTTAGATATGAGTTATAAAGAGTAGTAAGTTTTAAAAGTGAAGAAGAAAAGTAAGGTAAAAGAGTAATTATTTTGTTTTTAAGTTTGTCTTGAACTTAGATATGAGTTATAAAGAGTAGTAAGTTTTAAAAGTGAAGAAGAAAAGTAAGGTAGAAGAGTAATTATTTTGTTTTTAAGTTTGTCTTGAGCTTAGATATGAGTTAAAAAGAGTAGTAAGTTTTAAAAGTGAAGAAGAAAAGTAAGGTAGAAGAGTAATTATTTTGTTTTTAAGTTTGTCTTGAGCTTAGATATGAGTTAAAAAGAGTAGTAAGTTTTAAAAGTGAAGAAGAAAAGTAAGGTAGAAGAGTAATTATTTTGTTTTTAAGTTTGTCTTGAGCTTAGATATGAGTTATAAAGAGTAGTAAGTTTTAAAAGTGAAGAAGAAAAGTAAGGTAGAAGAGTAATTATTTTGTTTTTAAGTTTGTCTTAAGCTTAGATGAGAGTTATAAAGAGTAGTAAGTTTTAAAAGTGAAGAAGAAAAGTAAAGAAGAAGAGTAATTTTTGTTTTTAAGTTTGTCTTGAGCTTAGATATGAGTTATAAAGAGTATTTAGTTTTAAAAGTGAAGAAGAAAAGTAAAAAAGAAGAGTTATTATTTTTTTAAGTTTGTCTTGAGCTTAGATATGAGTTATAAAGAGTATTTAGTTTTAAAAGTGAAGAAGAAAAGTAAGGTAGAAGAGTTATTATTTTTTTAAGTTTGTCTTGAACTTAGATGAGAGTTATAAAGAGTAGTAAGTTTTAAAAGTGAAGAAGAAAAGTAAGGTAGAAGAGTAATTATTTTGTTTTTAAGTTTGTCTTGAGCTTAGATATGAGTTAAAAAGAGTATTTAGTTTTAAAAGTGAAGAAGAAAAGTAAAAAAGAAGAGTTATTATTTTTTTAAGTTTGTCTTGAGCTTAGATATGAGTTATAAAGAGTAGTTAGTTTTAATAGTGAAGAAGAAAAGTAAGGTAGAAGAGTAATTATTTTGTTTTTAAGTTTGTCTTAAGCTTAGATATGAGTTATAAAGAGTATTTAGTTTTAAAAGTGAAGAAGAAAAGTAAAAAAGAAGAGTAATTATTTTGTTTTTAAGTTTGTCTTAAGCTTAGATATGAGTTAAAAAGAGTAGTAAGTTTTAAAAGTGAAGAAGAAAAGTAAGGTAGAAGAGTTATTATTTTTTTAAGTTTGTCTTGAACTTAGATGAGAGTTATAAAGAGTAGTAAGTTTTAAAAGTGAAGAAGAAAAGTAAAAAAGAAGAGTTATTATTTTTTTAAGTTTGTCTTGAGCTTAGATATGAGTTATAAAGAGTATTTAGTTTTAAAAGTGAAGAAGAAAAGTAAGGTAGAAGAGTAATTATTTTGTTTTTAAGTTTGTCTTAAGCTTAGATATGAGTTAAAAAGAGTAGTAAGTTTTAAAAGTGAAGAAGAAAAGTAAGGTAGAAGAGTTATTATTTTTTTAAGTTTGTCTTGAGCTTAGATATGAGTTATAAAGAGTAGTAAGTTTTAAAAGTGAAGAAGAAAAGTAAGGTAGAAGAGTAATTATTTTGTTTTTAAGTTTGTCTTGAGCTTAGATATGAGTTAAAAAGAGTAGTAAGTTTTAAAGTGAAGATGAAAAGTAAGGTAGAAGAGTAATTATTTTGTTTTTAAGTTTGTCTTGAGCTTAGATATGAGTTATAAAGAGTAGTAAGTTTTAAAAGTGAAGAAGAAAAGTAAGGTAGAAGAGTAATTATTTTGTTTTTAAGTTTGTCTTAAGCTTAGATGAGAGTTATAAAGAGTAGTAAGTTTTAAAAGTGAAGAAGAAAAGTAAGGTAGAAGAGTAATTATTTTGTTTTTAAGTTTGTCTTAAGCTTAGATGAGAGTTATAAAGAGTAGTAAGTTTTAAAAGTGAAGAAGAAAAGTAAAGAAGAAGAGTAATTTTTGTTTTTAAGTTTGTCTTGAGCTTAGATATGAGTTATAAAGAGTAGTTAGTTTTAAAAGTGAAGAAGAAAAGTAAAAAAGAAGAGTTATTATTTTTTTAAGTTTGTCTTGAGCTTAGATATGAGTTATAAAGAGTATTTAGTTTTAAAAGTGAAGAAGAAAAGTAAGGTAGAAGAGTAATTTTAGTTTTTTAAGTTTGTCTTAAGCTTAGATGAGAGTTATAAAGAGTAGTAAGTTTTAAAAGTGAAGAAGAAAAGTAAAGAAGAAGAGTAATTTTTGTTTTTAAGTTTGTCTTGAGCTTAGATATGAGTTATAAAGAGTATTTAGTTTTAAAAGTGAAGAAGAAAAGTAAGGTAGAAGAGTTATTATTTTGTTTTTAAGTTTGTCTTGAACTTAGATATGAGTTATAAAGAGTAGTTAGTTTTAAAAGTGAAGAAGAAAAGTAAGGTAGAAGAGTAATTATTTTGTTTTTAAGTTTGTCTTGAGCTTAGATATGAGTTATAAAGAGTAGTAAGTTTTAAAAGTGAAGAAGAAAAGTAAGGTAGAAGAGTAATTATTTTGTTTTTAAGTTTGTCTTGAGCTTAGATATGAGTTATAAAGAGTAGTTAGTTTTAAAAGTGAAGAAGAAAAGTAAGGTAGAAGAGTAATTATTTTGTTTTTAAGTTTGTCTTGAGCTTAGATATGAGTTAAAAAGAGTAGTAAGTTTTAAAAGTGAAGAAGAAAAGTAAGGTAGAAGAGTAATTATTTTGTTTTTAAGTTTGTCTTGAACTTAGATATGAGTTATAAAGAGTAGTAAGTTTTAAAAGTGAAGAAGAAAAGTAAGGTAGAAGAGTAATTATTTTGTTTTTAAGTTTGTCTTGAGCTTAGATATGAGTTAAAAAGAGTAGTAAGTTTTAAAAGTGAAGAAGAAAAGTAAGGTAGAAGAGTAATTATTTTGTTTTTAAGTTTGTCTTGAGCTTAGATATGAGTTATAAAGAGTAGTAAGTTTTAAAAGTGAAGAAGAAAAGTAAGGTAGAAGAGTAATTATTTTGTTTTTAAGTTTGTCTTGAGCTTAGATATGAGTTAAAAAGAGTAGTAAGTTTTAAAAGTGAAGAAGAAAAGTAAGGTAGAAGAGTAATTATTTTGTTTTTAAGTTTGTCTTAAGCTTAGATATGAGTTATAAAGAGTATTTAGTTTTAAAAGTGAAGAAGAAAAGTAAAAAAGAAGAGTTATTATTTTTTTAAGTTTGTCTTGAGCTTAGATATGAGTTATAAAGAGTATTTAGTTTTAATAGTGAAGAAGAAAAGTAAGGTAGAAGAGTAATTATTTTGTTTTTAAGTTTGTCTTGAGCTTAGATATGAGTTATAAAGAGTAGTTAGTTTTAAAAGTGAAGAAGAAAAGTAAGGTAGAAGAGTAATTATTTTGTTTTTAAGTTTGTCTTGAGCTTAGATATGAGTTATAAAGAGTATTTAGTTTTAAAAGTGAAGAAGAAAAGTAAAAAAGAAGAGTTATTATTTTTTTAAGTTTGTCTTGAGCTTAGATATGAGTTATAAAGAGTATTTAGTTTTAAAAGTGAAGAAGAAAAGTAAGGTAGAAGAGTAATTATTTTGTTTTTAAGTTTGTCTTGAGCTTAGATATGAGTTATAAAGAGTATTTAGTTTTAAAAGTGAAGAAGAAAAGTAAAAAAGAAGAGTTATTATTTTTTTAAGTTTGTCTTGAGCTTAGATATGAGTTATAAAGAGTATTTAGTTTTAATAGTGAAGAAGAAAAGTAAGGTAGAAGAGTAATTATTTTGTTTTTAAGTTTGTCTTGAGCTTAGATATGAGTTATAAAGAGTAGTTAGTTTTAAAAGTGAAGAAGAAAAGTAAGGTAGAAGAGTAATTATTTTGTTTTTAAGTTTGTCTTGAACTTAGATATGAGTTATAAAGAGTAGTAAGTTTTAAAAGTGAAGAAGAAAAGTAAGGTAGAAGAGTAATTATTTTGTTTTTAAGTTTGTCTTGAGCTTAGATATGAGTTAAAAAGAGTAGTAAGTTTTAAAAGTGAAGAAGAAAAGTAAGGTAGAAGAGTAATTATTTTGTTTTTAAGTTTGTCTTGAACTTAGATATGAGTTATAAAGAGTAGTAAGTTTTAAAAGTGAAGAAGAAAAGTAAGGTAGAAGAGTAATTATTTTGTTTTTAAGTTTGTCTTGAGCTTAGATATGAGTTAAAAAGAGTAGTAAGTTTTAAAAGTGAAGAAGAAAAGTAAGGTAGAAGAGTAATTATTTTGTTTTTAAGTTTGTCTTGAGCTTAGATATGAGTTATAAAGAGTAGTAAGTTTTAAAAGTGAAGAAGAAAAGTAAGGTAGAAGAGTAATTATTTTGTTTTTAAGTTTGTCTTGAGCTTAGATATGAGTTATAAAGAGTAGTAAGTTTTAAAAGTGAAGAAGAAAAGTAAGGTAGAAGAGTAATTATTTTGTTTTTAAGTTTGTCTTGAGCTTAGATGAGAGTTATAAAGAGTATTTAGTTTTAAAAGTGAAGAAGAAAAGTAAAGAAGAAGAGTAATTTTTGTTTTTAAGTTTGTCTTGAGCTTAGATATGAGTTATAAAGAGTAGTAAGTTTTAAAAGTGAAGAAGAAAAGTAAGGTAGAAGAGTAATTATTTTGTTTTTAAGTTTGTCTTAAGCTTAGATGAGAGTTATAAAGAGTAGTAAGTTTTAAAAGTGAAGAAGAAAAGTAAAGAAGAAGAGTAATTATTTTGTTTTTTAAGTTTGTCTTGAGCTTAGATATGAGTTATAAAGAGTATTTAGTTTTAAAAGTGAAGAAGAAAAGTAAAAAAGAAGAGTTATTATTTTTTTAAGTTTGTCTTGAGCTTAGATATGAGTTATAAAGAGTATTTAGTTTTAAAAGTGAAGAAGAAAAGTAAAAAAGAAGAGTAATTATTTTGTTTTTAAGTTTGTCTTAAGCTTAGATATGAGTTAAAAAGAGTATTAAGTTTTAAAAGTGAAGAAGAAAAGTAAGGTAGAAGAGTAATTATTTTGTTTTTAAGTTTGTCTTGAGCTTAGATATGAGTTATAAAGAGTATTTAGTTTTAAAAGTGAAGAAGAAAAGTAAGGTAGAAGAGTAATTATTTTTTTAAGTTTGTCTTAAGCTTAGATATGAGTTATAAAGAATAGTTAGTTTTAAAAGTGAAGAAGAAAAGTAAAGAAGAAGAGTAATTTTAGTTTTTTAAGTTTGTCTTGAGCTTAGATATGAGTTATAAAGAGTATTTAGTTTTAAAAGTGAAGAAGAAAAGTAAGGTAGAAGAGTAATTATTTTGTTTTTAAGTTTGTCTTGAGCTTAGATATGAGTTATAAAGAGTAGTAAGTTTTAAAAGTGAAGAAGAAAAGTAAGGTAGAAGAGTAATTATTTTGTTTTTAAGTTTGTCTTAAGCTTAGATGAGAGTTATAAAGAGTAGTAAGTTTTAAAAGTGAAGAAGAAAAGTAAGGTAGAAGAGTAATTATTTTGTTTTTAAGTTTGTCTTGAGCTTAGATATGAGTTATAAAGAGTATTTAGTTTTAAAAGTGAAGAAGAAAAGTAAGGTAGAAGAGTAATTATTTTGTTTTTAAGTTTGTCTTAAGCTTAGATATGAGTTATAAAGAGTATTTAGTTTTAAAAGTGAAGAAGAAAAGTAAAAAAGAAGAGTAATTATTTTGTTTTTAAGTTTGTCTTAAGCTTAGATATGAGTTAAAAAGAGTAGTAAGTTTTAAAAGTGAAGAAGAAAAGTAAGGTAGAAGAGTTATTATTTTTTTAAGTTTGTCTTGAACTTAGATGAGAGTTATAAAGAGTAGTAAGTTTTAAAAGTGAAGAAGAAAAGTAAAAAAGAAGAGTTATTATTTTTTTAAGTTTGTCTTGAGCTTAGATATGAGTTATAAAGAGTATTTAGTTTTAAAAGTGAAGAAGAAAAGTAAGGTAGAAGAGTAATTATTTTGTTTTTAAGTTTGTCTTAAGCTTAGATATGAGTTAAAAAGAGTAGTAAGTTTTAAAAGTGAAGAAGAAAAGTAAGGTAGAAGAGTTATTATTTTTTTAAGTTTGTCTTGAGCTTAGATATGAGTTATAAAGAGTAGTAAGTTTTAAAAGTGAAGAAGAAAAGTAAGGTAGAAGAGTAATTATTTTGTTTTTAAGTTTGTCTTGAGCTTAGATATGAGTTAAAAAGAGTAGTAAGTTTTAAAAGTGAAGATGAAAAGTAAGGTAGAAGAGTAATTATTTTGTTTTTAAGTTTGTCTTGAGCTTAGATATGAGTTATAAAGAGTAGTAAGTTTTAAAAGTGAAGAAGAAAAGTAAGGTAGAAGAGTAATTATTTTGTTTTTAAGTTTGTCTTAAGCTTAGATGAGAGTTATAAAGAGTAGTAAGTTTTAAAAGTGAAGAAGAAAAGTAAGGTAGAAGAGTAATTATTTTGTTTTTAAGTTTGTCTTAAGCTTAGATGAGAGTTATAAAGAGTAGTAAGTTTTAAAAGTGAAGAAGAAAAGTAAAGAAGAAGAGTAATTTTTGTTTTTAAGTTTGTCTTGAGCTTAGATATGAGTTATAAAGAGTAGTTAGTTTTAAAAGTGAAGAAGAAAAGTAAAAAAGAAGAGTTATTATTTTTTTAAGTTTGTCTTGAGCTTAGATATGAGTTATAAAGAGTATTTAGTTTTAAAAGTGAAGAAGAAAAGTAAGGTAGAAGAGTAATTTTAGTTTTTTAAGTTTGTCTTAAGCTTAGATGAGAGTTATAAAGAGTAGTAAGTTTTAAAAGTGAAGAAGAAAAGTAAAGAAGAAGAGTAATTTTTGTTTTTAAGTTTGTCTTGAGCTTAGATATGAGTTATAAAGAGTATTTAGTTTTAAAAGTGAAGAAGAAAAGTAAGGTAGAAGAGTTATTATTTTGTTTTTAAGTTTGTCTTGAACTTAGATATGAGTTATAAAGAGTAGTTAGTTTTAAAAGTGAAGAAGAAAAGTAAGGTAGAAGAGTAATTATTTTGTTTTTAAGTTTGTCTTGAGCTTAGATATGAGTTATAAAGAGTAGTAAGTTTTAAAAGTGAAGAAGAAAAGTAAGGTAGAAGAGTAATTATTTTGTTTTTAAGTTTGTCTTGAGCTTAGATATGAGTTATAAAGAGTAGTTAGTTTTAAAAGTGAAGAAGAAAAGTAAGGTAGAAGAGTAATTATTTTGTTTTTAAGTTTGTCTTGAGCTTAGATATGAGTTAAAAAGAGTAGTAAGTTTTAAAAGTGAAGAAGAAAAGTAAGGTAGAAGAGTAATTATTTTGTTTTTAAGTTTGTCTTGAACTTAGATATGAGTTATAAAGAGTAGTAAGTTTTAAAAGTGAAGAAGAAAAGTAAGGTAGAAGAGTAATTATTTTGTTTTTAAGTTTGTCTTGAGCTTAGATATGAGTTAAAAAGAGTAGTAAGTTTTAAAAGTGAAGAAGAAAAGTAAGGTAGAAGAGTAATTATTTTGTTTTTAAGTTTGTCTTGAGCTTAGATATGAGTTATAAAGAGTAGTAAGTTTTAAAAGTGAAGAAGAAAAGTAAGGTAGAAGAGTAATTATTTTGTTTTTAAGTTTGTCTTGAGCTTAGATATGAGTTAAAAAGAGTAGTAAGTTTTAAAAGTGAAGAAGAAAAGTAAGGTAGAAGAGTAATTATTTTGTTTTTAAGTTTGTCTTAAGCTTAGATATGAGTTATAAAGAGTATTTAGTTTTAAAAGTGAAGAAGAAAAGTAAAAAAGAAGAGTTATTATTTTTTTAAGTTTGTCTTGAGCTTAGATATGAGTTATAAAGAGTATTTAGTTTTAATAGTGAAGAAGAAAAGTAAGGTAGAAGAGTAATTATTTTGTTTTTAAGTTTGTCTTGAGCTTAGATATGAGTTATAAAGAGTAGTTAGTTTTAAAAGTGAAGAAGAAAAGTAAGGTAGAAGAGTAATTATTTTGTTTTTAAGTTTGTCTTGAGCTTAGATATGAGTTATAAAGAGTATTTAGTTTTAAAAGTGAAGAAGAAAAGTAAAAAAGAAGAGTTATTATTTTTTTAAGTTTGTCTTGAGCTTAGATATGAGTTATAAAGAGTATTTAGTTTTAAAAGTGAAGAAGAAAAGTAAGGTAGAAGAGTAATTATTTTGTTTTTAAGTTTGTCTTGAGCTTAGATATGAGTTATAAAGAGTATTTAGTTTTAAAAGTGAAGAAGAAAAGTAAAAAAGAAGAGTTATTATTTTTTTAAGTTTGTCTTGAGCTTAGATATGAGTTATAAAGAGTATTTAGTTTTAATAGTGAAGAAGAAAAGTAAGGTAGAAGAGTAATTATTTTGTTTTTAAGTTTGTCTTGAGCTTAGATATGAGTTATAAAGAGTAGTTAGTTTTAAAAGTGAAGAAGAAAAGTAAGGTAGAAGAGTAATTATTTTGTTTTTAAGTTTGTCTTGAACTTAGATATGAGTTATAAAGAGTAGTAAGTTTTAAAAGTGAAGAAGAAAAGTAAGGTAGAAGAGTAATTATTTTGTTTTTAAGTTTGTCTTGAGCTTAGATATGAGTTAAAAAGAGTAGTAAGTTTTAAAAGTGAAGAAGAAAAGTAAGGTAGAAGAGTAATTATTTTGTTTTTAAGTTTGTCTTGAACTTAGATATGAGTTATAAAGAGTAGTAAGTTTTAAAAGTGAAGAAGAAAAGTAAGGTAGAAGAGTAATTATTTTGTTTTTAAGTTTGTCTTGAGCTTAGATATGAGTTAAAAGAGTAGTAAGTTTTAAAAGTGAAGAAGAAAAGTAAGGTAGAAGAGTAATTATTTTGTTTTTAAGTTTGTCTTGAGCTTAGATATGAGTTATAAAGAGTAGTAAGTTTTAAAAGTGAAGAAGAAAAGTAAGGTAGAAGAGTAATTATTTTGTTTTTAAGTTTGTCTTGAGCTTAGATATGAGTTATAAAGAGTAGTAAGTTTTAAAAGTGAAGAAGAAAAGTAAGGTAGAAGAGTAATTATTTTGTTTTTAAGTTTGTCTTGAGCTTAGATGAGAGTTATAAAGAGTATTTAGTTTTAAAAGTGAAGAAGAAAAGTAAAGAAGAAGAGTAATTTTTGTTTTTAAGTTTGTCTTGAGCTTAGATATGAGTTATAAAGAGTAGTAAGTTTTAAAAGTGAAGAAGAAAAGTAAGGTAGAAGAGTAATTATTTTGTTTTTAAGTTTGTCTTAAGCTTAGATGAGAGTTATAAAGAGTAGTAAGTTTTAAAAGTGAAGAAGAAAAGTAAAGAAGAAGAGTAATTATTTTGTTTTTTAAGTTTGTCTTGAGCTTAGATATGAGTTATAAAGAGTATTTAGTTTTAAAAGTGAAGAAGAAAAGTAAAAAAGAAGAGTTATTATTTTTTTAAGTTTGTCTTGAGCTTAGATATGGAGTTATAAAGAGTATTTAGTTTTAAAAGTGAAGAAGAAAAGTAAAAAAAGAAGAGTAATTATTTTGTTTTTAAGTTTGGCTTAAGCTTAGATATGAGTTAAAAAGAGTTATTAAGTTTTAAAAGTGAAGAAGAAAAGTATGGTAGAAGAGTAATTATTTTGTTTTTAAGTTTGTCTTGAGCTTAGATATGAGTTATAAAGAGTATTTAGTTTTAAAAGTGAAGAAGAAAAGTAAGGTAGAAGAGTAATTATTTTTTTAAGTTTGTCTTAAGCTTAGATATGAGTTATAAAGAATAGTTAGTTTTAAAAGTGAAGAAGGAAAAGTAAAGAAGAAGAGTAATTTTAGTTTTTTAAGTTTGTCTTGAGCTTAGATATGAGTTATAAAGAGTATTTAGTTTTAAAAGTGAAGAAGAAAAGTAAGGTAGAAGAGTAATTATTTTGTTTTTAAGTTTGTCTTGAGCTTAGATATGAGTTATAAAGAGTAGTAAGTTTTAAAAGTGAAGAAGAAAAAGTAAGGTAGAAGAGTAATTATTTTGTTTTTAAGTTTGTCTTAAGCTTAGATGAGAGTTATAAAGAGTAGTAAGTTTTAAAAGTGAAGAAGAAAAGTAAGGTAGAAGAGTAATTATTTTGTTTTTAAGTTTGTCTTGAGCTTAGATATGAGTTATTAAAGAGTATTTAGTTTTAAAAGTGAAGAGAAAAAAGTAAAAAAGAAGAGTTATTATTGTTTTAAGTTTGTCTTGAGCTTAGATATGAGTTATAAAGAGTATTTAGTTTTAAAAGTGAAGAAGAAAAGTAAGGTAGAAGAGTAATTATTTTGTTTTTAAGTTTGTCTTGAGCTTAGATATGAGTTATAAAGAGTAGTAAGTTTTAAAAGTGAAGAAGAAAAGTAAGGTAGAAGAGTAATTATTTTGTTTTTTAAGTTTGTCTTGAGCTTAGATTGAGTTATAAAGAGTAGTAAGTTTTAAAAGTGAAGAAGAAAAGTAAGGTAGAAGAGTAATTATTTTGTTTTTTAAGTTTGTCTTGAGCTTAGATATGAGTTATAAAGAGTAGTAAGTTTTAAAAGTGAAGAAGAAAAGTAAGGTAGAAGAGTAATTATTTTGTTTTAAGTTTGTCTTAAGCTTAGATGAGAGTTATAAAGAGTAGTAAGTTTTAAAAGTGAAGAAGAAAAGTAAAGAAGAAGAGTAATTTTTGTTTTTAAGTTTGTCTTGAGCTTAGATATGAGTTATAAAGAGTATTTAGTTTTAAAAGTGAAGAAGAAAAGTAAAAAAGAAGAGTTATTATTTTTTTAAGTTTGTCTTGAGCTTAGATATGAGTTATAAAGAGTATTTAGTTTTAAAAGTGAAGAAGAAAAGTAAGGTAGAAGAGTAATTATTTTGTTTTTAAGTTTGTCTTAAGCTTAGATATGAGTTAAAAAGAGTAGTAAGTTTTAAAAGTGAAGAAGAAAAGTAAGGTAGAAGAGTAATTATTTTGTTTTTAAGTTTGTCTTGAGCTTAGATATGAGTTATAAAGAGTAATAAGTTTTAATAGTGAAGAAGAAAAGTAAGAAAAGAAGAGTAATTTTAGTTTTTTAAGTTTGTCTTGAGCTTAGATATGAGTTATAAAGAGTAGTTAGTTTTAAAAGTGAAGAAGAAAAGTAAGGTAAAAGAGTAATTATTTTGTTTTTAAGTTTGTCTTGAGCTTAGATATGAGTTATAAAGAGTAGTTAGTTTTAAAAGTGAAGAAGAAAAGTAGGTAGAAGAGTAATTATTTGTTTTTAAGTTTGTCCTTGAGCTTAGATATGAGTTATAAAGAGTAGTAAGTTTTAAAAGTGAAGAAGAAAAGTAAGGTAGACAGAGTAATTATCTTTGTTTTTTAAGTTTGTCCTTGAGCTTAGATATGAGTTATAAAGAGTATTTAGTTTTAAAAGTGAAGAAGAAAAGTAAGGTAGAAGAGTAATTATTTTTTTAAGTTTGTCTTAAGCTTAGATATGAGTTATAAAGAATAGTTAGTTTTAAAAGTGAAGAAGAAAAGTAAAGAAGAAGAGTAATTTTAGTTTTTAAGTTTGTCTTGAGCTTAGATATGAGTTATAAAGAGTATTTAGTTTTAAAAGTGAAGAAGAAAAGTAAGGTAGAAGAGTAATTATTTTGTTTTTAAGTTTGTCTTGAGCTTAGATATGAGTTATAAAGAGTAGTAAGTTTTAAAAGTGAAGAAGAAAAGTAAGGTAGAAGAGTAATTATTTTGTTTTTAAGTTTGTCTTAAGCTTAGATGAGAGTTATAAAGAGTAGTAAGTTTTAAAAGTGAAGAAGAAAAGTAAGGTAGAAGAGTAATTATTTTGTTTTTAAGTTTGTCTTGAGCTTAGATATGAGTTATAAAGAGTAGTAAGTTTTAAAAGTGAAGAAGAAAAGTAAGGTAGAAGAGTAATTATTTTGTTTTTAAGTTTGTCTTGAGCTAGATATGAGTTAAAAAGAGTAGTAAGTTTTAAAAGTGAAGAAGAAAAGTAAGGTAGAAGAGTAATTATTTTGTTTTTAAGTTTGTCTTGAGCTTAGATATGAGTTAAAAAGAGTAGTAAGTTTTAAAAGTGAAGAAGAAAAGTAAAGAAGAAGAGTTATTATTTTTTTAAGTTTGTCTTGAGCTTAGATATGAGTTAAAAAGAGTAGTAAGTTTTAAAAGTGAAGAAGAAAAGTAAGGTAGAAGAGTTATTATTTTGTTTTTAAGTTTTTCTTGAGCTTAGATATGAGTTAAAAAAGAGTAGTAAGTTTTAAAAGTGAAGAAGAAAAGTAAGGTAGAAGAGTAATTATTTTGTTTTTAAGTTTTTCTTGAGCTTAGATATGAGTTAAAAAGAGTAGTAAGTTTTAAAAGTGAAGAAGAAAAGTAAGGTAGAAGAGTAATTATTTTGTTTTTAAGTTTGTCTTGAGCTTAGATATGAGTTAAAAAGAGTAGTAAGTTTTAAAAGTGAAGAAGAAAAGTAAGGTAGAAGAGTAATTATTTTGTTTTTAAGTTTGTCTTGAGCTTAGATATGAGTTATAAAGAGTAGTAAGTTTTAAAAGTGAAGAAGAAAAGTAAAGAAGAAGAGCTATTATTTTTTTAAGTTTGTCTTAAGCTTAGATATGAGTTATAAAGAGTAGTTAGTTTTAAAAGTGAAGAAGAAAAGTAAGGTAGAAGAGTAATTTTAGTTTTTTAAGTTTGTCTTGAGCTTAGATATGAGTTATAAAGAGTAGTTAGTTTTAAAAGTGAAGAAGAAAAGTAAGGTAGAAGAGTAATTATTTTGTTTTTAAGTTTGTCTTGAGCTTAGATATGAGTTAAAAAGAGTAGTAAGTTTTAAAAGTGAAGAAGAAAAGTAAGGTAGAAGAGTAATTATTTGTTTTTAAGTTTGTCTTGAGCTTAGATATGAGTTAAAAAGAGTAGTAAGTTTTAAAAGTGAAGAAGAAAAGTAAAAAAGAAGAGTTATTATTTTTTTAAGTTTGTCTTGAGCTTAGATATGAGTTATAAAGAGTAGTAAGTTTTAAAAGTGAAGAAGAAAAGTAAAGAAGAAGAGTAATTATTTTGTTTTAAGTTTGTCTTGAGCTTAGATATGAGTTATAAAGAGTAGTAAGTTTTAAAAGTGAAGAAGAAAAGTAAGGTAGAAGAGTAATTATTTTGTTTTTAAGTTTGTCTTGAGCTTAGATATGAGTTATAAAGAGTATTTAGTTTTAAAAGTGAGAAGAAAAGTAAAAAAGAAGAGTAATTATTTTGTTTTTAAGTTTGTCTTAAGCTTAGATATGAGTTAAAAAGAGTAGTAAGTTTTAAAAGTGAAGAAGAAAAGTAAGGTAGAAGAGTTATTATTTTTTTAAGTTTGTCTTGAACTTAGATGAGAGTTATAAAGAGTAGTAAGTTTTAAAAGTGAAGAAGAAAAGTAAGGTAGAAGAGTAATTATTTTGTTTTTTAAGTTTGTCTTGAGCTTAGATATGAGTTAAAAAGAGTAGTAAGTTTTAAAAGTGAAGAAGAAAAGTAAGGTAGAAGAGTAATTATTTTTTTAAGTTTGTCTTGAACTTAGATATGAGTTATAAAGAGTAGTAAGTTTTAAAAGTGAAGAAGAAAAGTAAGAAAAGAAGAGTAATTTTAGTTTTTTAAGTTTGTCTTGAGCTTAGATATGAGTTAAAAAGAGTAGTTAGTTTTAAAAGTGAAGAAGAAAAGTAAGGTAGAAGAGTAATTATTTTGTTTTTAAGTTTGTCTTGAGCTTAGATATGAGTTATAAAGAGTAGTTAGTTTTAAAAGTGAAGAAGAAAAGTAAGGTAGAAGAGTAATTATTTTGTTTTTAAGTTTGTCTTGAGCTTAGATATGAGTTATAAAGAGTATTTAGTTTTAAAAGTGAAGAAGAAAAGTAAAGAAGAAGAGCTATTATTTTTTTAAGTTTGTCTTAAGCTTAGATATGAGTTATAAAGAGTAGTTAGTTTTAAAAGTGAAGAAGAAAAGTAAAGAAGAAGAGTAATTTTAGTTTTTTAAGTTTGTCTTGAGCTTAGATATGAGTTATAAAGAGTATTTAGTTTTAAAAGTGAAGAAGAAAAGTAAAAAAGAAGAGTAATTATTTTGTTTTTAAGTTTGTCTTGAGCTTAGATATGAGTTTATAAAGAGTAGTAAGTTTAAAAGTGAAGAAGAAAAGTAAGGTAGAAGAGTTATTATTTTTTTAAGTTTGTCTTGAACTTAGATGAGAGTTATAAAGAGTAGTAAGTTTTAAAAGTGAAGAAGAAAAGTAAGGTAGAAGAGTAATTATTTTGTTTTTAAGTTTGTCTTGAGCTTAGATATGAGTTAAAAAGAGTAGTAAGTTTTAAAAGTGAAGAAGAAAAGTAAGGTAAAAGAGTAATTATTTTGTTTTTAAGTTTGTCTTGAGCTTAGATATGAGTTATAAAGAGTAGTTAGTTTTAAAAGTGAAGAAGAAAAGTAAGGTAGAAGAGTAATTATTTTGTTTTTAAGTTTGTCTTGAGCTTAGATATGAGTTAAAAAGAGTAGTTAGTTTTAAAAGTGAAGAAGAAAAGTAAAGAAGAAGAGTAATTTTAGTTTTTTAAGTTTGTCTTGAGCTTAGATATGAGTTATAAAGAGTATTTAGTTTTAATAGTGAAGAAGAAAAGTAAGGTAGAAGAGTAATTATTTTGTTTTTAAGTTTGTCTTGAGCTTAGATATGAGTTATAAAGAGTATTTAGTTTTAATAGTGAAGAAGAAAAGTAAGTAGAAGAGTAATTATTTTGTTTTTAAGTTTGTCTTAAGCTTAGATATGAGTTAAAAAGAGTAGTAAGTTTTAAAAGTGAAGAAGAAAAGTAAAAAAGAAGAGTTATTATTTTTTTAAGTTTGTCTTGAGCTTAGATATGAGTTAAAAAGAGTAGTAAGTTTTAAAATTGAAGAAGAAAAGTAAAGAAGAAGAGTAATTTTAGTTTTTTAAGTTTGTCTTGAGCTTAGATATGAGTTATAAAGAGTATTTAGTTTTAATAGTGAAGAAGAAAAGTAAGGTAGAAGAGTAATTATTTTGTTTTTAAGTTTGTCTTGAGCTTAGATATGAGTTATAAAGAGTAGTAAGTTTTAAAAGTGAAGAAGAAAAGTAAGGTAGAAGAGTAATTATTTTGTTTTTAAGTTTGTCTTGAGCTTAGATATGAGTTAAAAAGAGTAGTAAGTTTTAAAAGTGAAGAAGAAAAGTAAGGTAGAAGAGTAATTATTTTGTTTTTAAGTTTGTCTTGAGCTTAGATATGAGTTATAAAGAGTAGTAAGTTTTAAAAGTGAAGAAGAAAAGTAAGGTAGAAGAGTAATTATTTTGTTTTTAAGTTTGTCTTGAGCTTAGATATGAGTTATAAAGAGTAGTAAGTTTTAAAAGTGAAGAAGAAAAGTAAGGTAGAAGAGTAATTATTTTGTTTTTAAGTTTGTCTTGAGCTTAGATGAGAGTTATAAAGAGTATTTAGTTTTAAAAGTGAAGAAGAAAAGTAAAGAAGAAGAGTAATTTTTGTTTTTAAGTTTGTCTTGAGCTTAGATATGAGTTATAAAGAGTATTTAGTTTTAAAAGTGAAGAAGAAAAGTAAAAAAGAAGAGTTATTATTTTTTTAAGTTTGTCTTGAGCTTAGATATGAGTTATAAAGAGTATTTAGTTTTAAAAGTGAAGAAGAAAAGTAAAAAAGAAGAGTAATTATTTTGTTTTTAAGTTTGTCTTAAGCTTAGATATGAGTTAAAAAGAGTAGTAAGTTTTAAAAGTGAAGAAGAAAAGTAAGGTAGAAGAGTTATTATTTTTTTAAGTTTGTCTTGAACTTAGATGAGGAGTTATAAAGAGTAGTAAGTTTTAAAAGTGAAGAAGAAAAGTAAGGTAGAAGAGTAATTATTTTGTTTTTAAGTTTGTCTTGAGCTTAGATATGAGTTAAAAAGAGTAGTAAGTTTAAAAGTGAAGAAGAAAAGTAAGGTAGAAGAGTAATTATTTTGTTTTTAAGTTTGTCTTGAGCTTAGATATGAGTTATAAAGAGTAGTAAGTTTTAAAAGTGAAGAAGAAAAGTAAGGTAGAAGAGTAATTATTTGTTTTTAAGTTTGTCTTGAGCTTAGATTGAGTTATAAAGAGTAGTAAGTTTTAAAAGTGAAGAAGAAAAGTAAGGTAGAAGAGTAATTATTTTGTTTTTAAGTTTGTCTTGAGCTTAGATATGAGTTAAAAAGAGTAGTAAGTTTTAAAAGTGAAGAAGAAAAGTAAGGTAGAAGAGTAATTATTTTGTTTTTAAGTTTGTCTTGAGCTTAGATGAGAGTTATAAAGAGTATTTAGTTTTAAAAGTGAAGAAGAAAAGTAAAGAAGAAGAGTAATTTTTGTTTTTAAGTTTGTCTTGAGCTTAGATATGAGTTATAAAAGAGTATTTAGTTTTAAAAGTGAAGAAGAAAAGTAAAAAAGAAGAGTTATTATTTTTTTAAGTTTGTCTTGAGCTTAGATATGAGTTATAAAGAGTATTTAGTTTTAAAAGTGAAGAAGAAAAGTAAAAAAGAAGAGTAATTTTAGTTTTTTAAGTTTGTCTTGAGCTTAGATATGAGTTATAAAGAGTATTTAGTTTTAATAGTGAAGAAGAAAAGTAAGGTAGAAGAGTAATTATTTTGTTTTTAAGTTTGTCTTGAGCTTAGATATGAGTTATAAAGAGTAGTTAGTTTTAAAAGTGAAGAAGAAAAGTAAGGTAGAAGAGTAATTATTTTGTTTTTAAGTTTGTCTTGAGCTTAGATATGAGTTAAAAAGAGTAGTTAGTTTTAAAAGTGAAGAAGAAAAGTAAAGAAGAAGAGTAATTTTAGTTTTTTAAGTTTGTCTTGAGCTTAGATATGAGTTATAAAGAGTATTTAGTTTTAATAGTGAAGAAGAAAAGTAAGGTAGAAGAGTAATTATTTTTGTTTTTAAGTTTGTCTTGAGCTTAGATATGAGTTATAAAGAGTAGTAAGTTTTAAAAGTGAAGAAGAAAAGTAAGGTAGAAAGAGTAATTATTTTGTTTTTAAGTTTGTCTTGAGCTTAGATATGAGTTAAAAAGAGTAGTAAGTTTTAAAAGTGAAGAAGAAAAGTAAGGTAGAAGAGTAATTATTTTGTTTTTAAGTTTGTCTTGAGCTTAGATATGAGTTAAAAAGAGTAGTAAGTTTTAAAAGTGAAGAAGAAAAAGTAAGGTAGAAGAGTAATTATTTTGTTTTTAAGTTTGTCTTGAGCTTAGATATGAGTTATAAAGAGTAGTAAGTTTTAAAAGTGAAGAAGAAAAGTAAGGTAGAAGAGTAATTATTTTGTTTTTAAGTTTGTCTTGAGCTTAGATATGAGTTATAAAGAGTAGTAAGTTTTAAAAGTGAAGAAGAAAAGTAAGGTAGAAGAGTAATTATTTTGTTTTTAAGTTTGTCTTAAGCTTAGATGAGAGTTATAAAGAGTAGTAAGTTTTAAAAGTGAAGAAGAAAAGTAAAGAAGAAGAGTAATTTTTGTTTTTAAGTTTGTCTTGAGCTTAGATATGAGTTATAAAGAGTATTTAGTTTTAAAAGTGAAGAAGAAAAGTAAAAAAGAAGAGTTATTATTTTTTTAAGTTTGTCTTGAGCTTAGATATGAGTTATAAAGAGTATTTAGTTTTAAAGTGAAGAAGAAAAGTAAAAAAGAAGAGTAATTATTTTGTTTTTAAGTTTGTCTTAAGCTTAGATATGAGTTAAAAAGAGTAGTAAGTTTTAAAAGTGAAGAAGAAAAGTAAGGTAGAAGAGTTATTATTTTTTTAAGTTTGTCTTGAACTTAGATGAGAGTTATAAAGAGTAGTAAGTTTTAAAAGTGAAGAAGAAAAGTAAGGTAGAAGAGTAATTATTTTGTTTTTAAGTTTGTCTTGAGCTTAGATATGAGTTAAAAAGAGTAGTAAGTTTTAAAAGTGAAGAAGAAAAGTAAGGTAGAAGAGTAATTATTTTGTTTTTAAGTTTGTCTTGAGCTTAGATATGAGTTATAAAGAGTAGTAAGTTTTAAAAGTGAAGAAGAAAAGTAAGGTAGAAGAGTAATTATTTTGTTTTTAAGTTTGTCTTGAGCTTAGATATGAGTTATAAAGAGTAGTAAGTTTTAAAAGTGAAGAAGAAAAGTAAAGAAGAAGAGTAATTTTTGTTTTTAAGTTTGTCTTGAGCTTAGATATGAGTTATAAAGAGTAGTAAGTTTTAAAAGTGAAGAAGAAAAGTAAGGTAAAAGAGTAATTATTTTGTTTTTAAGTTTGTCTTGAACTTAGATATGAGTTATAAAGAGTAGTAAGTTTTAAAAGTGAAGAAGAAAAGTAAGGTAAAAGAGTAATTATTTTGTTTTTAAGTTTGTCTTGAGCTTAGATATGAGTTATAAAGAGTAGTTAGTTTTAAAAGTGAAGAAGAAAAGTAAGGTAGAAGAGTAATTATTTTGTTTTTAAGTTTGTCTTGAGCTTAGATATGAGTTATAACAGAGTAGTAAGTTTTAAAAAGTGAAGAAGAAAAGTAAGGTAGAAGAGTAATTATTTTGCTTTTAAGTTTGTCTTGAGCTTAGATATGAGTTATAAAGAGTAGTAAGTTTTAAAAGTGAAGAAGAAAAGTAAAGAAGAAGAGCTATTATTTTTTTAAGTTTGTCTTAAGCTTAGATATGAGTTATAAAGAGTAGTTAGTTTTAAAAGTGAAGAAGAAAAGTAAGGTAGAAGAGTAATTATTTTGTTTTTAAAGTTTGTCTTGAGCTTAGATATGCAGTTATAAAGAGTAGTTAGTTTTAAAAGTGAAGAAAGAAAGTAAGGTAAAAGAGTAATTATTTTGTTTTTAAGTTTGTCTTGAGCTTAGATATGAGTTATAAAGAGTAGTAAGTTTTAAAAGTGAAGAAGAAAAGTAAGGTAGAAGAGTAATTATTTTGTTTTTAAGTTTGTCTTGAGCTTAGATATGAGTTATAAAGAGTATTTAGTTTTAAAAGTGAAGAAGAAAAGTAAAGAAGAAGAGTTATTATTTTTTTAAGTTTGTCTTGAGCTTAGATATGAGTTATAAAGAGTAGTAAGTTTTAAAAGTGAAGAAGAAAAGTAAAGAAGAAGAGCTATTATTTTTTTAAGTTTGTCTTAAGCTTAGATATGAGTTATAAAGAGTAGTTAGTTTTAAAAGTGAAGAAGAAAAGTAAGGTAAAGAGTTATTATTTTGTTTTTAAAGTTTGTCTTGAGCTTAGATATGAGTTATAAAGAGTAGTAAGTTTTAAAAGTGAAGAAGAAAAGTAAGGTAGAAGAGTAATTATTTTGTTTTTAAGTTTGTCTTGAGCTTAGATATGAGTTATAAAGAGTATTTAGTTTTAATAGTGAAGAAGAAAAGTAAAGAAGAAGAGTTATTATTTTTTTAAGTTTATCTTGAGCTTAGATATGAGTTATAAAGAGTATTTAGTTTTAAAAGTGAAGAAGAAAAGTAAGGTAGAAGAGTAATTATTTTGTTTTTAAGTTTGTCTTGAGCTTAGATATGAGTTATAAAGAGTATTTAGTTTTAAAAGTGAAGAAGAAAAGTAAAGAAGAAGAGTTATTATTTTTTTAAGTTTATCTTGAGCTTAGATATGAGTTATAAAGGAGTATTTAGTTTTAAAAGTGAAGAAGAAAAGTAAAAAAGAAGAGTAATTATTTGTTTTTAAGTTTGTCTTGAGCTTAGATATGAGTTATAAAGAGTAGTAAGTTTTAAAAGTGAAGAAGAAAAGTAAGGTAGAAGAGTAATTATTTTGTTTTTAAGTTTGTCTTGAGCTTAGATATGAGTTATAAAGAGTATTTAGTTTTAAAAGTGAAGAAGAAAAGTAAGGTAG